>PHNY01296687.1:10914-26564 GCA_003724115.2 Anethum foeniculum
TTTTAAACCAATTACATTATATTAAAAAATTTGCTTATTAATATAATGTAATTGATCTAAAATTTAAAAGGGTTGTATTCATTTCAATTTAAGGGATTGATAATAATCCATGAATTTTAAAAGATTTTCGTTGATTTTAATTGTTCGCGGATTTTGACGAAGTTGATAAAAAAAAAATCTTGTAGTGTCTTAATGATTTTGTGAAATTTTTCAGAAATTCTTCAAAATCTTATGTATTTTAGAGAGATTTTAAAAGATTAAAAATATTGCTAGCAAATCCAGCAAAATCTACAAAATTTTCAAATAAAAAAAATTCATGGACTTTTGAATACCATCATATTTTAATGAATTTTTAAAATTTTAAATTGAATACCACAATATTTTAATAGATTTTTCATATATAAATTGAATACACTCGAATTTTAATGGACCTTTTACAATCCAAATTGAATACATCCAGATTTTAAAGATTTTTTCAAAATCTAAATTAAATACACATGAACTTTAAAAATCCAAAAAGAATACTGATTCAATAGAGATAATCACCAAAATGGTCCATTTCCAAATTGATTGGCCTTCCCTACCTCCCAGATACGTCAAATCATGTGCATCAACTGCTTTTTCAAAAAAAAAAATGCCTAATGTGCATTTTGGTTTACGCGTCAAGATTAATATGCAACACCCATTACCGCATCTGGTAATGGATACGGCATTGTGGATGCCGCATCAGCCTGATGCGGCCGATGAAACTGCGCATCACCCTGATGCGGCAGACGAAATGATGTATTTTTGGGCCAGAAATTTGAAATGGGGTTGGGCATGGCAAGCATCTTGATTTTGGGGTATTTTGGGCCATCACCCGATTGAATACAGCCCCTAAATGAGTGTTATCTTATTTGCGCCACATCTATTTCAATGGCGAGAAAGCTAGGTTGTCCAAGGAAACACTCAAGCTTACTTAGTAATCAGAAGAATTCATTAGATCTGGATGTCTATTCAACGGAAAAAGATGGAGAAATCACAACAAATAACGTTAAAGAAATGAATGAAGAAGATGGAGTAAAAGTAGTTAATCGAGAAGAAGAGCATAATTCAAAGGTGGAGAGCACAAGTAGTGGTGCTAAGCGCAAAGAGCAGATCAATGAAGAGAGTGAAGTTAATGATAAGCTAACCGTTAATCTCGAAAAGCAAAGAATAAACAAAGGTATGTCACTCTCTTATTTTGCTGAAACGTTGAAGAATGGGAATCCTGTAGCATGTATTCGGATGAATGAGTTTGAATTGAAACGTGAAAAATGGAGGAATGCTATAATTCTATGTGGTAGGAGATGCTCCAAAATTCAAATTCTTAAAAACTTCCATTAAAAAGCAATGGTTAACTGTTAAGGAGACTAAACTGTATTACTACAATGATGGTTATTTTGTGATAAAATTTGCTAGAATGGAAGAGAAAAACAGTTGTGTTATATTCAGGACCGTATACCCTAGCAAATAGACCTGTAAAATTGAAGGATTGGAAACCAGATTTTTTCTTCAAAGATGAAGTGTTGAAGGTGGTTCCATTATGGATTCATCTGGCAAACCTTCCGCTTAATTACTGGGGAACTAATTCTCTAAGCAGAATTTGTTGCATAATTGGGAGCCCAGTATGTGCTGATGAGCGTACAACAAATCAAACAAGAATTTTGTATGCTTGATTGATGATTGAAGTTGATATGACAAAATCTCTTGTTCATGAGATAATTGTGGAAGATCCTTATGGTAAAAGGACTTCTCAAAAAGTGATTTATGAGTGGGAACCTAGTTTTTTTGCAATAAGTGTCAGCAAATAGGACATAATTGTGATTGTAAGTTGACAAATCAGGGTACAAATATGATTCAGAAACAACGGGCTCCAAAGAAGAAAAATGAAGATACTAATAGAGGGACATAAGAAGGAAGGAAGCGAGAACCATTTATTGAGGAAATAATTTAAAGAACCAATGAGAAACTGGGTGATAAAATTATATTGATGAATATTGAAAAAACTGGGATATTCCTAGTAAAACAGGTGCAAGAGGTTATATGAATGGGGATAAAGCAGTGGGGGAATCCAGTTATGCTAGTGTGGTGATAGATAGATATAAGAATGCAAAATTTGAAAGGGGTGGGGACCCTATCCCCTTTGGTTTCAAATGAAGTACTTAACATGAATGTGAGGGGCTACAATAAATCTTTCAAAAAGAAAGAGATAAGACTCTTTTTTCAAAATAAATAAGATAGATATATGTGCTTTAATTGAGACTAGGGTAAAGAAGGAAGAGTTTATAACTGCTAGCAAGAGAATTTTCAAAATTGGCCAGTGATAAATAATTACGAGCATGCTGAAAATGGAAGATTGCGGATAAGCCGAAATCCTAAAAAAGTGGATATTACTATGGTAAAGTCTGCGGCTCAAGGAATTTTCTGTAAAGTAGTGGATTTATTTTCTGGTAAGGAAGTATATTTCACAACAGTTTATGGATTTAATACAATTGAGTTTAGGAAAGAATTGTGGAGTTTAATTGATAATATAGTTATAGATATTCAAGGTCCTTTGTTTATTAGTGGTGATTTCAATTCTGTTGTACTTGAAGAAGATAGATTTCAAGGAAATAAGATTACGGAGCATAAAATTAAAGATTTTGAATTTTTTTTGCAAAATAATAGCTTAACTGTTGTTAAAACAGTTGGAAGCAGTTTTACTTGGTGCAATAATCAAGAGAACGAAGATAGAATTTTGTCTAGGATTGATAAATGTGTGGCAAATGTGGACTGGATGAATGAATACTCTAATGTAGTGGTGGAAGTGTTAGAGAGAAATATTTCTTACCACTGCCCTTTGATGATAGAGTTATACCAAGATAATCGAAGAAGAAAATCTCCTTTTAAATTCTTGAATGTAATGACCACAACTGATGGTTTTTTAAGGCTATGTAGGACATTTGGAGTGCTAAGAAATACAATAACTTATTGTTAGATGTTTGGTACAAGTTAAAAGATTTGAAAGACCCTTTAAAAAAGATGAATATGAATATTTTCAGAACACTTCTTAGAAAGTCTGCAAGATCAGGGATAAACTACAGATGGTGTAATGTAAGCTTAACCAGAATCACATCGATGCTAACATCATGAAAGAGGAAAATAAGTTACTTGAAGAGCTAGAGAAATGGAGCAATATCGAGGAAAACATATTAAAGCATGTTAGGTCTCAAATATACTGTAGAGGGGGGGTGAATACAGTATGTAACAATCAAATCGAATTAAACAAGTAAATGAAGAACAATTTTTGTATTAATGATAAAAAACTATTTACAAAATACAAGTACTCTCTCAAAGAATGTAAGAGAATTCTCATAGCTGCTAGGTTACACAAAGATAAAACAATAATCGACACCTGTAGTGTAAACCTAATCCGTGTTTATATAATACATAGTTACACAATCAATTACTGAAGATATGAAAATCACTTATGACTAGATACATTACATATCCTATAACTGATTGCTGCTAATTCCCTATGTTGAGGATAAACATATCCTTGCCATCTTCATTCCTTTAATCAGATAAATCATCTCTTGATATGTAGCTTCTGTAAAGTCTGACAAATAAACTCTGATATTAAATGCTGATATCAAATACTTATATCAACTGACAAACTCTGATGATAAACTCTGATCTGTCTAAGTACTGATAGATACCTAAACTCTGATCATCATCAAATTATATCCAACAATCTCCTCCAACTTGTACATGTGAGCATATGAACAAGTTCTAATTTGGTGATGACAAAACAAAAATCTACATGCAAGAATACAGTTATTTACAACTCAACATAAATGGAATTTAATAATTTATTCTATAATTCTACTGTATCCATAAGCTTCAGAAAAGAACTTCTTAACCAAGTTTTCTTCAGCTATGTTTAAATACATCTCTAGCTTGATCTTGATATCCTTAAGCTGTTGAACTCAATCTAATAAATAGCTGCCCTTAGATCAGAAATTTTAGCTCTACTCATGTGTAGATCATCCAGCTGTATAACTCCAATATCTTTTCCATCTGGATTGAATGTGATGACATCCATTCCCAGTAGCTTGGTGGTCTGAGCTCCTCCTCTAGGCATATCAGCTCTTGTACCATCATGCAGTTTGTACTTTAGAGTGCTTGGATAAGTAGTCTTGTAAGATATTCTTCTCTGCTTGATATGAATCTGTTTCTTGAGGATTTCAACCCATCTAGCAGTAGTAGAGTTAGTAACTTTCAGCAAATAGAGTATATACTCTAACTCCTTCCAGGATCTGATTAACATATTTTCTTCAAAAACTCTGAGTCTTTTTCCAGATGCTAGAAAGTATAACAACTTCTCCTTAGGTGTGTTCCCATCAAAATGACCAAGAACTAAAAGAACATAGACCATCTTTTGAAGATGCTTCAGCTGAACTTGTTCACCCAATTCATCAGTGAGAGCTTTTGGATCTTTAATACTCAGAGCACTGCCTCTATAAACCCTTTCACCTTTGACACCAAGTCTGTCTCTTGTGCCAGACTCTCTTGCAAGTACCTTGTCACTGTAAACCTTCTTCCATAGCTCATCCTTCCTTGCTGGAGGTGCTGACTTGTTCTTCCACAACAATTTTCTTTTCTCAGCAGCAGATAACTGTGAGAGATCAACTTTAGGTGTATCAGCATTTGAGTCTTCTCCATCAGGATTTGTATCAGAGTTTATGTCATCGGGATTCACTATGTCAGTAGATAAGACTTGTGCTTCATTATCTGGTGTAACATCAACTTGAGCATTGTCAAAGGTTGATAGAGATTGTACATCAGTGTTTACATCTTCAATTTGAGCAGTGTCAGTGATTGAAGTTTTATTCTATAGCTTCTCTTCCCAATAAGCTCATAGAATCATTCTTCTTCTTTTCTTGCTGACTTGGAAATGAGCTTCAACCCAATTAGTATCTGGCTTCTCAAAGATTGGATCAATATAACCTGAAACGGGTTTGGATGGAATTTATCCTACATTTTGCTTCCCCTTATCTCTCATATCTGCTTGTATAATAGTCTGAGACCTAGTCACAGGTCTATCAGAGTTTGCATCTTCCTTGATCACAATGCCTTTCTCCTTAGGCCTTTGTGTCCTTTTCTTTCTAGGAGTTTGAAATGGCCCTTGCAGCATTAGTATTTGAGCTTGACTTCAGGAGTGCAAAATTTTACTCCATTTGTCTGATCTGTTCAAGGTCCATTCCAGAAAATCTTTTCAAAGAACTTCCTGGCAACAACTTCATCAGCATCTTGAATCTTCATCAGCAATTCCAGGAGTGTAATACAAGGTAGCTGTTTTGCCTTGAATCTTCATTGTCTACATAAATTGACTAGCTTCAGCATCATTTTTTACAATCCTTTCTTCAACCTGAGCTTCATCAGCATCTGTGACTGTCAGCATTTGTGTATCACTGATTGTAGTCACATTAGTCAATTGATGTGTCTATATGGTTTGAGATGTCTTCACTAATGTCCTTCCTCTACCACTAGAAGTCCTTCCTCTCCCACTTACTCTACCTCCACCCATTGTCTTAGGTCCTTGGTTAGTGACTTTACTAGTACCAATACCTGCAACCTTATCACTCCTTGATGATTTGCCACCCTTATCACCTCCATCAGCAGCATCATCATCATCCTTAGTCTTTGACTTGGGGTGCATTTAAATTTAGCAATAATCTCCCCATTTTTGTCATCATCTAACATGATAGAAAGTAGTAGCTCCATAGATGTTTGGATCTGTCAACTGACCAGACATCTCTTCCTGCTTGTTTTCAGTTCTGTCTTTCCTTTCAGTAATAAGCCTTAATGTTCTTTTAAGCTCAAGCTCTTGCTTAGCTTTCACTTTATCAAAAGTTGTCCTTACATTATCAATGGAAGCCTGAGTTTGTACCTGATCTGAATGAATAGATTTGATCATAATGGTAGATGCCTTCGGATGAGCAAGGAGAGCATGATCTTGAATTGATTCATCAGCAGTCAATAAGTGATCATGTGCAGTCTGATAAAAGAATGACCTTTCAGCATGCTTCCATTGATATGTCCATTCATCACACCTATGACTGGCTGGTAGAGATTTATAGTGTTCATCATGTTGCTTTCTCTTCTCCTGCTCAGGCATATCATCAGGAAATATGACCTCATTTCAACATTAATAGAGCCAGATAAGGATTCTTCATCATCAGAATTTTCATGTGCCACTTCATCTTCAACAGCAGGAGTTGCATCCTCTAAATTCATTTTAACTGTATGAGAACCAATATCTGATTCATGACCATCAACATTTGTTGCCGCTTCATCTTCAACAACCTTTGCTTCAGGTATCTCAGCTCCATCCAAAACTTCCACATGCACGCCTTCAGGTATGGTCAGCATTTGAATAAGATCATCAACAACCATAACTGTCTACTATCCTGCTAACAGTGCATCTTCTTCTACTGCAACTGTAGCTTCAGTATTTGTTGGAGATGGAGGAAGAACAGTGTGTGCTGGACTTGCTGCAGTAGAAATGGAGATTCTCATTATTATACTATCTTTTGGAGTTATTGTTAGATCCCAAAGTATTGTCGAGTGGGGGTTGAATACAATACTCACAAATAATTCGATTTGTTAACAAGTTCTTCGTCAAAGTATGAAATCGAATCAAACACAAACAAATTCGAGGAATATATCGTTTAATTAATATAAATCTTGAGTTTGCAACACTCTAATCAGTAATGATTAGCTACAATAAATTCAACAACATAACCTTAAAAATAAAAGCTTTATAAAAATGGATATCGCCTTCAATGGAGCTCTCGTATTTGCAGTTAGAAGCTGAGGAAGATAACTGATTGAAATGAATTCAATCTGCTTCTTTTGTGTAGACTTTTTCACCAACTATTACGTGGCATCATTACAGCCAAATTAATTGGTTAATGCTTCTGTAATCCAATAAAGTGAAGTGTGGAACTATCGACTAGATTCATTCCTTGTATGTCTTGAACTTGAAAATCTTCTAAGTGCTTAACTGTAGACTAGAGTCTTCTTGTAGAGCCTAACTGTGGACTATATGTCCATATCTAGCATTTGACTTAGTTTTTCAAGGACATATGATTGCAACTGTTAACCACTTACACTAGTGAAGCCTAACTGTCAACTATATGTCCATGTATAGCACTTGACTTAGTTTTTCAAGGACATATGATTGTAACTGTCAACTATAAGCAACTAGTGACCTTAGTGACATAGTTGGCCTAGTATAGTGCAACTGTCGATTAAGTTACCTAGTATAGGTTTTTAAAACAAATTTTAAGTTATTTTCAGCAGTTCTTGTTCTGTATCCAGTTTGACTACCAATTTTTGGAATTTCGTATTTGAACTTTGAACATTCTTAACGAATACGAATTCCACTCAATAGTTTTTTAATAGATAATACTTTGTTCCCCTTCACAGATCACTGAAGCCTAGTGCAATTGGTCTGGTTTACAGACGACTGGTTCTGCTCTCAGGTCTTCGTATTATGAACTTTACAAACCACTGTTGAGTTGTTCTCAATTCTGTAACTTTATTGCTTCATTCCACTGAAATTCTGATCTATAATACGTTGAGCCAATGCATGTCCCTGAAACCTGTAGTCTTTTGAAATGTTATTCTTCACAAAGGCTTAAACATGTTAATGAACTTCTTTCCGTGATCCTGTAACAGACTTCAAGCTTTACTTGCATGTTTTGATTCTTTGTATTTGTCCTGTATTTAATCTTCTGGATTTATGTACTTCATTGGTTTAATATTATTTGTCTATTTCCTATCCAAGTTGAGTTATTTTACCTCTATTACATATTACGTTACATTATGCTTTACAATTATGAAAGAAAAAATAAGAAGAAGTGAACTGCAGATTAGTATCAATATTTATACCTGCAGGAACTGTATCAGCATTTAGTGCTTCAGAGTTTGTGATTTGGTCCTGAACAGTCCGAGCATCAGAGCCTGTTCCAATTTCACTCTGAGCAGCTGCATTTAAAAATAATAAACAACTTAAATCTCTATGTTCTTTTAAAGTGGTCTCACCACTCTTCACTTCTCTCATCTCATGACTTTTAATAGTCAGAGTTTCCTCACTATAGCTAACTAAACTCTGTCTCATTTCTACCTCTCCTTTTGCCAGGTCAGGAGCCTGCCTTTCAGTATTTCTATTTTTCTCTTAGACTCACAAGAAAGGCTCATAATATTTTGCCCTACAGAAATAAGAGATGGCTGAGAAGAGTTATCTATGGTCACATGAACAGGGATACCTACTTGAGATGGACTGTTCATGATAATTCCATCAGAGTTTAATCTAAAAGCAAATTCTAATATAACAGTATCAATAAATGTAAAAGCTGATAAGTTATCAGAGTTTATACCTTGAGTTGTATCCCGAGGTAGCTCATCATCTGCAAATACTGACATTGGAGGTACTGTTATTGCTTCTGTCACAGTAACTTTGTCAGCACCCTCCACTGTAGCATGCACAATCCCTGATGGATTTTGAACTAATACCGGTGTCTTCAAAACTTCTTCAGTGTCTGCTTCAGCTGAAGGTTCTTGTGTGACAGGAGGTTCAGGAATTGCTGCATCCCTTTGGTATACAAGTTCTTGTGTATTCCCCCCCTCTTCTGAAGATTGATATTCAGGAACCTTTGAAAGGTTGACTCCAGTATATCTCTTCTCAGACTGAGGTAAGAGATTCTTTGTTTGTAACTTGATCTTTGACACTTCATGTGTAAGTGTCCGAGATTCTTGATCAGTAATAGCTAGAAGAGCTTCCAATGTTGCATCAGAGTTTATTACATTATCAACAGTTATGAATTTTTCTGCTCCATCCTTTTGAGAAGGAGGCTCTTGTGGGACTAGATCTTCAATGGCTTCTGTGTCCCTTTGAGACTCAGGTTCTTGTGGGTTAGATCCCTGCTGATAGTGAGAAGGCTTGACTACTCTTGCAGCTCTTGCTTTGTCAATCTCTGATTCAGAGGTCCTTGTCTTCATGATATCAGACATTAAGCTTTGGACTTGATTAGTGGTAACCTCAATTCTTTTTTGTTTCTTTGAGGTAGGAAGAGGAGAATCCGTGATAGACACTACAGCTACACCATCTTTATCACTCCTTTGGCTTGATCCTGCTACAGGCCCTTCTGAGTAATCAGAAATTTTACATTTCTTGACTTCAGCTGTCTTGAAAAGTCTCATCCTCTTGACCACTGGTACTTTAGCTGTAGAGATATCAGCATTTACTGGTCCTTGGCCAGGGTCTCCACCAGTCAAAGCTAGGGTATCATCAAACTTTAGCTTCTGAAATTTTGATGACAGAACTACATTGTCATCCTCGTCAAAATCTGTGGGTTCATCTACAAGCTTCCTTTTAGGTTGGGCAGCTTTCTTCCTCCCTTGTGTCCCCTTTCTAGTATTAGTGTTTAAGGTTTTTTGAGAAATCCTTAGTCCTGATTGCTGGGGTGCAGCATCAGACTTTGCTGATTTCTTTTACAGTTGTTAGAAGTGAGAATAAAAAGGTCCAAATGTAAGAACATACCAGTGGAAGCTGTCTGAAGATCCTTCTTTCAACGAAAATATATAACCCAGATTTCTATAAACAAAACAAAAATATATAACCGAGATTTCTATAAACAAAACAATTCAAAATAATCATATGGAGGGATATTAATCAATATATTCAGTACCACTATGAGTTAATTATGTCATCATTTCATCTCATATTCGAAAACTGTCAAATCCATCAATTTTCTGATTGTATTACTGGTAATACATTTCCACAACATAAGTACTATGAATTACTTTCTATATGTATATTAGTAGTCTTGACAATAAATTATTAACTAATTTATCTAGATTAAGGAACATATTCCCTTAAAGAGTGACAAATTCTCTCCAACCACTACTTTTGCTCTTATATTCCTAACTTTGCGTACAAATTTATATTTTAGGCGGCCTTGATCATTGTCTACTTCTTCATTCATGGCCAAGCCATACAAAGTTCTAATTATGAATGTGTATTAAATCAAAATGTAAATTATACTACAATAATAACATTTTAAGTAGTAATATTGGAATCTAATAACATAACCCCAAACTCGAATCATAATCTATAATTGAAAAAGTTAAAAATTCAAAAAACTCACAAAAATTATAAGAAACACAAAATTAAAATAGGTTTTATCTAACTAATCTCCAAAACATGTATACCTAACTGAAATCAGGAAACAAGATCCTTAAATCTTTGTGTAGAAGCCTTAATTAAATCTTTGTGTAGAAGGCCCAACTAAAACCTTGGGTAGTTACAATGAAGCCCTAATTGAAACAACCATATACAAAACTGAGATGTGTTCAACCTATTTTTACTAATTGAAAAGGGTTTTGAGAGAGAGAGGACGGTAAAGAAAGTTTCACGAGAGAGTACACACACTAATCTGTATACATAGGCACAAAACAAAAGTCAAAGTATAAATTTAGGAAGAGTCTAAATTGAAATCACAAAAGAAACCACAAATTAAAATAGTGCAAATACGTAACTGAAGCATATATAGAGGATCAAAAAATTAGGGTTCATACCTGCAAAAATAATATGAAGCTCCAATTGAAATCGTTTAGAGCCCTAATTAGAGCGATATGAATTCTTAATCGGAACAGTGTGACGGTCTGAAACCCATTCAGTGGTGACTTAATTTTGAGAGATTTGAGAGATTTGTACATATAGGTATGTAAGAGAGCTGGATTGTCTTTAACAGAGAGAGAGTCTGAGCTTAACTGAGGAGAGAAAGTGGAGAGATTGTTTTTTTTGAGTAAATTATTTTTACATAATTAGTTTTGGTTTTGAGCGGGTAACTGGCCGCCCAAAATGTTGGGCTTTATTTGACCCATATAATTAGCCCGCCTAATTTTAGATACTCTAGTAACACAATTTTCATGATCAATCATAACACCTTAATTAATGTTATCATAGAAATTTAATCTTGTCTAAGGTAATACTAGATGACTTCAATTGCAACATCAAAAAAATGTGTTACCTTATGTCAATTTTAAGTCATGTTAGGTAACATTTTGGCTTGTAACACACAAAAAAGTGTTGGTAAAAATCATATATGGTGTAGTGTTTGTTTGGCATTCTAACAAGCATCACAGAGATCATCAGGAGTAAACTGAGCTTTGGGCAATCCTCTTACTAGATCTTTCTTCACCAATTCATTGATGTTGTTGAAGTTTAAGTGAAAAAGTCTTTTGTGTCAATTCCAACTTTCTTCAACTGAAGACAAACTTCTGAGCCATCAGTATTTACAGAAATCTTGACTTCATAAATATTACCATGTCTGTATCCTTTCAATGCAGCTTTGTCAGTTGAATTACTGACAACTTCACAATGATCTTCATAAAAGTCCATATGATAACCTCTGTCACAGATTTTACTCACACTCATCAAATTATGCTTGAGTCCTGCAACTTAAGCTACATTCCCAAGGTTGATTTTGCCATATCCGAGAGTCTTTCCAATGTTTCCATCACCATACGAAACACTTGGGTCAGCTTTCTCCTCAAATTCTGATAGCAGGGCTTTATTTCCTGTCATATGTCCTGAACATCCACTATCCAGAACATCCTACTTGGATGTTTTTCGTGTTACCCTGCAATAGTTAGAGTTTTTAAGGATCCAGACTTGTTTGGATCCTTTGACCTTATTAAGTTTGTTAACATTTGCAGCGCAAGACATTTTTATCAAAATTTTGGCTAACGGTCTTAATATCAGGAGTTACACATGCATAATTAACTTTTTTTTTACTTTCAAAGAGGGTTTCAGTTCATAATAATCATAATACAAACTGTAATACTCTTTACACATGTAAATGGAATGTCAAATGCTACCACAATGAAAACAAGGGTTCTGTGGTCTATATCTAAATATCTTATTCCTAAACTCTGATTTAGGTCTGACAGTTGTGATATCCTCATTCTTCCTTCAATTCACAGAAATATGATTAGTACTACCACAGTTATAACAAGCCTTTTTAGGTGCATTAGGAATGAATTTATAATTGTTCTCGTTATTGACACCTTTGTTACCATTTCTATTCTTTCTAGGCTATTTCTTCTTGTTATTGCTTGTGATTTCTTTCAACTTATGTTTAAGTTGCTTCTGAGACATTAAACCAATGTTCATTGTCTTAGCTTTTACCTGTTAGAGCTATCAGTATTTAAGCTAGGTTTAAATCCTGATGTTAACCCTATTTCATTTACTGATTTGACACTATCAGTTTAAACTTAACAGGTATGAGTTTAGGCTTCATCATATATTTTCACTTCTTTTTTTTAAAAAAAAAATTGATATTCCAAATTATGAAGAGAATAACACCAGACATAATATGTTTGTGAAAAATCCTACTTTAAGTTAAGTTTCTATTAATAAAAGGGTCATTATTAATTTGTGCTAGTTGGACATTATTTTTAATATTACGTCATAAGAGGCAATACCCCTTTACATCAAATTACACGAACTCAAAAAATAATAATAATAAATAATTTATTCAAATAATAAATTTTAATTTAATAAATAAATATAAATATAGTCCGACAAAAATAAAAATAAAATAGTATTCTTTCACAAAAAAAAAATTAAAAATAACGTTACAGTATAAAACAAAAACTAAGTGTGATGTAAAGGTAAAAATTAAAATCATACTCTGTGTGGTAGCTCGCGAAAATCAGCGCTGAAGCAGCAGCAATAAGGTTAGACGAGCTAATACTGTATACATACACACACACCGTACAAATCTGTTGATTATCTATCTTTTATTTCTTGCTGCATCCGACTAGGGTTGAACTAAAAGCTTGTAATTTTGAACTGTTTCTCTTTTGCTATAGTTAATTTACTTGTTTTAAAATAGCTGTCAAATGTTGGCTAATAACATAAATTTTCGATAAACGATTAATTTTGTTATACTATGTAATAATTTACTGGTCCACAGGCTACTTATTTTTTACATCGATATAAAAAAATATTTTTTCATAAAAGGGTGTTTTTTTTTTTAATCGAGGTTTAATGCCCATCACCTGCTTGATTATTGGCTGTGAAAGAAAATAATTTAATGCCCATCACCTGCTTGATTAAGTGGCTGTGAAAGAAATTAAGGAAATTTTATGTTTATTTAACTAATTTCTCAAGCCTGACTTGTTAAGCAGAGATGCTGAGTAGAATAGTAAGGCGCGGTTTTTGTACTGTTACTCCTCAACCATGGTTGTTTATCGGTCTCGGGAATCCTGGTGATATATATAAAACAACTAGACAAAATGTCGGGTTTAAAATGATAGATGCATTTGCCAAGTCGCAAGGAATTTCGATGGATACATTTCATTTCAATGCTTTGTTTGGGAAAGGTTTTGTGGGGCGTTTTCCTGTTTTGCTGGCCAAGCCTCAAACTTATATGAATTTGAGCGGTGAATGTACTGGACCTCTTGCTGCTTACTATAAGATCCCTCTTAATCGTGTCATTGTGTTTCATGATGACATGGATTTGCCTTGTGGAGTTCTCCGTCTTCATTCCAAGGGCGGTCGTGGAAAACATAACGGGCTAAAAAGTGTGATTCGTCATTTTGGTGGGAACACTGAGTTTGCTCGTTTAAGAATTGGTATTGGAAGGCCTCCTCGTCGGATGGATCCTAAAGCCTTTATGCTCCAGAACTTTACTGGTACAGCTCAAGGGCGTATTGATTATGTACTGCAAGAAGGGGCATATGCGATGAAAGAAGTTGTGTCCCAAGGTTTGACTGAGGCTGCTAGATGTTTAAAAACCCAGCAGAAAATCAACCAGATGTGGTTGGAGACAATGCCGGTGTGACAGTCAGAGCCTACATAACAACTGAAACAAACTTGCTTTCAGTTTCCACATGGCCAAAATAAATATGTGTTCGTACACACAATGGATCAGCAATGCCGGTATATTAATTTCCTAAGTTTAGCTTGGTCTTTAGGGTCTCCTTTGTAAATGCTACTCTACTTTAATTTTATTCTCCTCATTATGAAATTTATAGCTGTCTCTCAATTGTTCTCTGGCTTAGTCTGATTTTGGTTAATTGCATTTCATATGAAGTCTTGATATAATTTTCCTAATTCTATGTAAATGCTTTACTAGTTTTGATGTTATTTTAATTACATTTCTAAAAGTAGGGGAGGCAATATCAGACACAATGCAAAACATGATTGAAATCTGACCTGATCCATGACATGACACGATTTACAGAGACAAAACCCGAAAATGACATGATCAACTGAATTTGACCCAAAATAATCTATATTTTATAAATTTATCCCTTTAAACTTAAATATTCAATTTCATTAAATTTCAACAGTATCTAGGAAGATTGCCTGAATCCTGCATCAGTTCATGATTTTGTTTAAAGGTGTTTAATCAAGTGATTCATCCACTTCACTAAAGAGTCCTATTGACTAAACCTGTCTTCTCAAGGATTCAGTTTTTTTCTAGATTTGACCCAAGGTTAAGGGATATACAGCTGAATATGGAAGGAGTAATACTAATGTGCAACTCTATTTTATTGAAGAATTGGGGCTTTATTTATATCTTTCTGTGCATCGTTATGATCTGATGTCGTTCCTGTTTTCCGACTTTTAATGTTGTGATCTTTCATCTCCACAAAAAGACCATGTGGAGGTTCAGGTTGATAGTAAGGAATTGGGGAAATGCAATGCATAAATTACGAAATTTTTGCCTTCAATAAAACCAAACAATTCAATTATGTAAAAATCATATCTGAATTATATGATTTTAGGGGTTTAGGTGTTATTAATGTTGCAGCTTATTTCTGGTTCTGTCATCTAACAGCTTCTATATTGACTGTGATCTTATATGTTTTAACTGTTATTTTATGAACTTCTTTCATGACATTTGAGGGGTACCAAAACTACCTGCTGCAACCTCGTTCAATGTGAAGAGAAAATTAGATTCTAGATTTTCTTCTAGTTTCTTGCATTCAATTATCGTTCAGCTTCAGTTATTAATTCTTATATGTGTTTGAGGCGGGAGGATGATGTGGTTTTAAGGACCATATTTGTGGCGACACCAAGACTGAAGCCGGAAAGAGCAGAGATCATACGGCAGGGATTGATAGCTTATATGGACCAGCTGAACTCTGAAGCCACGGAGTTACCTTTTTAGCAAGTTTGTCAAACTAGACTGAGGTAGTACTTGTTTTATTTTGTTTTTATTTGTTAGAGTAAATTGCATAGGTTTGGCCGTACTTTACACTCATTTTCAAAAAAGTGGCCGGTGTTTCATTTTTGCAAAAAAGATGCCAGCTTTCATTACCGCCTTTTAAAAAGGTGTCTGCCGTTAACTCCCGTTAAGTTGAAGCCGTTAAGTGTTAATTTTATAATAATTAGAAGGGTATTTTTGACAAATACAATAGCTTTATATTTAAAATACCCGTTAAATAGTAAAGTAAACTCATTTCCTAAACTAAATTAGATCATGCTCAAGATGCAGTTGGAGAATTTGGAGGAGATAATAGAGCTGGAATCACTGGTAGCTTGCACCGTATATTTGCAATCA
>PHNY01296691.1:7277-34903 GCA_003724115.2 Anethum foeniculum
TCCCCCTTCATCATCATCAATACGAGGATCAGTTCGTAATGTTGAAGTGTGCACTGTACAGGTGCAGAGTGTGTGAGGTGCAGCAGTGTGTGCAGGAGTATCACAAGTCGAGCCTCGACTTTTTCCCAGATGTCGACTTGTCGACTAGTCGCCGACTAGTCGTCGACTAGTCGTCGACGTGACAACCATGGTTTTCTTGAGTTAATAATAGTATACGCATAAAATTTTTATAAAGAATCTGAAACAAAAATTTACAAAATGATCGTGCATTGCACGGGATTAAATTTTTTATATCAGTGTATTCAAACACGTACTATGTAAGTGGAATGAGTACAATTAGTTATTAAACTATTGATACTTGGTAGGTTACAAAACAAAATGCAATTCTGTTGCAGAGGGTTGCAAGTTTACAGCATGTTTGTTCGATTTGTTTTTTCTGATGTATTCCTTACATGTCAAGGTAATAAGTGGGTTATATTAGTAGTTCTAAGTTGGTCATGTTTTGGATTGTTTATTATGTGTAGCTATTTGCTCATGGGCACCTTTGGTGTCTACTACTGCTCATATATGTGGAAGAGTTATGTGATGCTGTACAAAGCAGAATGCTCTATCACTGGATCACATCGATTTATTGTTTCTAAAATCTCTATGAGTTTTATCTTTCATTGTGCCAAACAACTGAGTTGCAAGTGCAGGAGGCACCGTCTTTGGTGAAGTTAGCCTAGGGTAGCTAACGTGACACTCTGAAGCCAAATTGCCGAATTTTTTTCAGCAGTATTCTTAAAGAATATATGTCATGAATTTGTTGATATTTAATGTGGTAGTGAGAACACAGAGGATTGATAGGCATTGCTAATTGCTATTCATTTATTTCCGTACCAGGTTTCTCAACTCATTTTGCCTTTCCATGCCCACTTCCCCACACAAAAGCAATTCACTAATAGCATCTTAAAGAAGCATCTCTAAGATTTTTTTAAAATTTTCTGTTGTATATACCTCTTACTATTTTATATATTTTCTAACTGTTTTACTGATACACCTATAATGACATGTTTATTCTTATCTATTCCGAGTCGTTAAGTTGAGTGAATGTTGGGCATGTTCCTTTTGTAGGATATAACTGCAAGCTTGTGCTTCCGTGCTCAAAGAATATTTCTACAAAATGCGAGTGGTTGGTTTGGTAGTGTACCTGTGGAAGCTTCTGGAGATTTTGGCATTGAGCCCGAGGAAGGAGAATTTCACCTTATGTTTCAGGTGAATGTGTTATGCGCTATGTTGGTTTTATAGGGAAACTTTTATACTTATAAATTATTGGATGCCATTTTGTTGGATGTTTCCTGGGTCGAAGTGCATACCATACAGTTTGAAATTTTTTATATCTTCAGGTCCCTTCTGTCAAATTTTTTTTTTTTATCTTCAGGTCCCTTCTGTTGAAATTAATGCCCTGATGAAGACATTCAAGATGAAGCCTTTCTTGTTCCCAGTATGTACATCAGTTCATCAGTTTTGTTTGTCTAGATCTAAAAATTTACAAGAAATCAATTGCTGAATCTTCAATTGTTGTTCAAATGCCTGTGCATGATATTAATCAAATTTCTCTTGCTTTTGTTCCTTCTTCTATTTTAGTTGGCTGGTTCTGTAACAGCCGTTTTCAATTGCCAAGGTCCCTTGGATGCTCCAACATTTGTAGGAAGTGGATTAGTTTCAAGGAAGATAACTAGTGCAGTTTCTGATATTCCTGCATCAGCTGCCTATGAGACAATGATGAAGAATAAAGAGGCTGGTGCAGTGGCAGCAGTTGATCGAGTTCCATTTTCCTATATTTCTGCAAATTTCACTTTCAACACTGATAACTGTGTAAGTTGTATGTCCTAATCTTGAATATCCTGCGTGAAATGCAAGTTAAAATTTTAAATCTAAACATTCAGCAAAGTGCTCAATGAACTTGATAGGTTGCTGATTTGTATGGAATAAGAGCTAGCCTCGTTGATGGTGGTGAGATTCGTGGAGCAGGAAATGCATGGATCTGTCCGGAGGTATATAAAAATTTATATCAGTGCGGACCATAAATTAGCCTAGATAAGGCTGCCTGTCAAATTTATTCCATCAAGTGTCCCCTCAAAACCAAACATGCAGTTGCAGGCTAAACTACATCAGCAGCCCAAGGTTTGTCCAACATGGCAAGAATAAAAGCTGGGCCAAGTCTTGCGGCTAACTAACTTGTCTAATAAAAGACTTTATGTATTATCACCTTCAGAATTACTACTTCCCAGTTTCTAATTAAGAAAACATAAAAACTGTTGCTTTAATGTTGGTAAAGTGTGTCTCAAATTTTTGGAAAGCAACTACAAGGTGCACATACTATGCATGAACGTTGTTTTAATATTTTAGCTTAATTTTTAATTTAGGACATCGGGATGGATTCTTTTATTGTGAAATAAAGATGCAGTTTTACCAAATATTTAAATTGAAGTGTTTACGCTTTTTACAAAATTTTATCAGTTCTCATGTTGGGCACTTCCTTATTGCAGGGTGAAGTGGACGATACAGCAATGGATGTAAACTTTTCAGGGAATCTATCTTTTGATAAAATTATGCATCGATATGTACCTGCTTCGCTTCATTTGATGCCACTTAAATTAGGGGACTTAAATGGGGAAACAAAGCTTTCTGGATCTTTGTTGAGACCGTAAGACTCGATCTTTACCCTGATGATTCGATTTTGTTTGTCTGCTCCTCTCTTAATATCATATATTATCGACTTATAAACCAATTGCAGAAGGTTTGACATTAAGTGGACAGCACCTAAAGCTGAAGGATCATTTAGTGATGCTCGAGGAGATATCATTATTTCACATGATTACATTATTGTTAGTTCTTCATCAGTGGCTTTTGAACTTTATACAAAAATTCTTACAGACTATCTTGATGAGTATGTGTTAGATAAGATAGAGTCAGACATGAGGAATGGCATGCCTTTGATCGTGGAAGGAGTCGAGTTAGATCTACGCATGCGTGGTTTTGAGTTTTTCAGCTTGGTCTCTTCACATGCTTTTGATTCTTTACGGCCAGTACATCTGAAAGCTACTGGAAGAATCAAGTTTCAAGGAAAAGTAGTTAAGCCACTAAGCATCAGTAATGAGCAACTCTTGACTTCAAAGGAAAATGAAGACGTGTCTATGGAAATTGTACAAGATACACACAGTCTTGTTGGTGACCTTTCCGTCTCAGGCCTTAAACTGAATCAGTTGATGATTGCACCTCAATTGGGTGGCATCTTGAGCATATCACATGAGGGTATCAAGGTTCGCCTTAATCTTGCTTTCCTCATTTTTAGTAATATATATATATATATATATATATATATATGTTTTAGTTTGTTAAAATTGTGAAAGTAGACTAGCAGGATAAAGTGACTCCTTTTGTTACTCCATTGAAGCAACTTATGTTATGTTGTTTTGGCCCTTCTTAACACATTTCAGTCTTTAGGATTTAACTTTCTAGAGCATGAAAAAATGTGGGCATATGCTTTTTCATATGATCTAATTATGCATGCTATTAACTTTATAGTAGAGTTGTTTAGAGATACTGTTTATCATAGGACCACCTTGCCTGTTCTTAGTGTGAGACTTGCTGAGATCAGTTATCAGAGCAGTTAAAGCTTACAAAGCATGGTAGTCATGGCTCATGCCTTTTACTTGGATGGAGACTTGAGGGCCAGCCCAGTCTTATGCTAGTCATAGAAAAGCCTGGCCTGGATCGGTCCTATCTATGGTTGCATCCAAATCCTGATCAATTTTCCTCTACCACCAATAGCTGCATTCAGTGTGGTGGTATTAGTTTTGTTAATGTTGTGCTTGATACTAATTTCTGTTTTTAATCACTTCAACTAGCTACATTTTTTAGTGGTGAGAGAATTACTAGATTTAGGGAGTAGAGAATACTTATTAAAAAACTGATTTTGGAGAATGTTAAAATATGTCATTGTTGTGGGCATATTAGGAAATTTCGCATCAGTTAGAATGTTAGCTATCTTTTGTCAAATGCAAAATCTCTGTTTTCTTTGAACAAATGTAAATGAGTATGAAGCACTATAGTGACACAATCTTGGAATGACTTGTTAAGGCAAGCAAGTTCAGAATATGAGATTTGTGTGTTAAAAAACAGTGTAACTATGTACCTCTTAAGTTTATGTAGCTGCACTTCCTGTGAAGACTTTATTTTAGATGGGGTGCTGAGTTAACATTTTGCATCAGCAATATATGTCTATTTTAGGCCAACAATTTGAACTTCTAAATTCTCTGTTGATGCAGTTGGATGCTACAGGCAGACCAGATGAAAGTCTTTTAGTAGAGGTTGTAAGACCATCACAACCTAGTGCTGAAGAAAGCATTATTGGAAAAATGTTGTCATTTTCTCTACAGAAGGGCCATCTAAGAGCTAATGTTTGCTACAGACCACTGCATTCTGCTAGCTTGGAGGTGCTTGCATTGTCATGCTAATCTACTTGAATATTTACTTTTTTCTGATCTTCATGACAATGTTACTCAAATATTAGAGCTCAATAGGTACGCAATTTGCCACTTGATGAATTGGAGCTGGCTTCACTTCGGGGTACAATACAAAGGGTGAGTGTCTTACTCAGAACAATTGTACTATGAAGAGATATATATGCATTAGGCATTTGTTAGGAGATCATTGTGGTCTTTATATAGTATGATCTTTTGTAAGACTTTCATGAAGCTGAATAAGGTTAAGTAGAATTTAGCAAGTACTTCGTTTCATTGGATTTTATGACTTATATAGAACTGAATCAGATAGTATGAATCTTAAATGTAGTTTCATATATTTTTTAAGTTGTAAATGCACGCTTATTACCCGTGCAATGCGCTGATGGTTTTTATAATATACGTATATTCAGTTGTACTATTTTGTATGAGTAAATTGCATGTTGCATCCCCAATGATAGATATTATGCAAGTGTACTCGTAAAAACTTATCTATTCTCTATTTTTGAAAGTAGTGTCTATTTCCAGTAAACTTGTTGCAGTTATTCATTTGAGTATGCATAACATAAAATCAACCAGATAATAGTAAAACAGTTTCTCCTCAGTACTTTCTTTCAACAAACAAATCGCATAGAGGCCTTATATTGTTATTTTGGATTGGACTTGTAGAATATAAAGTTTCCGGTAGCAACTTGACGGTCGTGTTGTCGTATTTGACACGGGTATAAAATATTGAAGAGTGTCTAATAAATATAAAGGAGTGGCTAATAGAGGCTGTAGAGTGTTGATTTACAATACATATCCTGATATTTCGGGGTGGGCATCTTATACACAAGGATAACCTGATAGCGCAGATTGGAGAAAGCATTTTAGTCTGCTTAGCTGAATTTAGAATAATTATATTCATGCGTTTAGCTTCACTGCTTTCGTTTTGCACGAGTTTTATGCCTACTTTGAAATTTGTACTTTGATCTTGGATTTCAAATCAATTTTATCATTTGCGTTTTTTCTGTGTTTGATTTTGTTATATTGAAACTGTTAAATAAAATATATGATCCAATTAAGGCCTCCTTAGATTGAAGAGTTACAAGTCTGTTTATGTTTCTGTCATAAAGTTGCAATTTACTTGGCTGTTTAAAATGAACTCTTTCCTATTGGAATGTTTGACCATTCAATAGGTGATTTACTGTGATCTTGTCATACTTAATGTTTACATTGTTGACTTGCTAAACCTCTTTTTGATCTGCTTCAGGCGGAACTTCAATTGAACTTTCAGAAAAGAAGGGGTCATGGTGTGCTATCTGTACTTAAACCAAAATTCAGTGGTGTGTTAGGGGAAGCTCTGGATGTAGCCGCTAGATGGAGTGGGGATGTGGTGAGTACCATCTTCTGATATAGTTAGAATATCCTCTGCAATCTTTCCCTGGAATGGGGATGTTATAGACAACTAGTGCGATGCTGTATTGAGGATGCTTTGTTTATTACCAATATTGCAGTTTATGTATTTGTGTTTTAATTACTTTGGTTGAGACGCCATATTGAATTGATTGTGATTGCAAGATGTGGCTATTTTTTTTTTCTTTGCTAATTTTATGACATTTTAAACTTCGAGAAAGGGTGAACCACCATATAGGCCAACCATATAAAGTTTAGGAGAAATGAGATGCACTTCTATCTTAGTAGCAGAATTATCTCTTGTAGAACTCTGGATCACTAATTTTGTCTATTTCTTTTGGTATGCATAATATGTGTTTATTGTGATCTCTCTGACTCTCATAGACAGTTTATTATATTTTGTATCTACAAATTGCCAATTAGACCCATAAACTTATGTTGCACTTTACAGATGATGCGTTCTTTACTGTGAAACTGACTGTAACTCTTGATTCTTTAGTTGTGCCCCGATGCATGTCCCTCTATGTGTTTATAATAGTAGCACCCACTTCTCTCTCTTTTATTTGCAGGATCTACTCTCTTGCGTCTTGTCTTCAGTTCCCAATTTTTTAATAATATATTTCTGGAAAATGGAAATAACAATAGTATAACTTCATTTAATTGTATGTTTTACTTTCTTCACAAATTTATCATCTAGGTGCAACATCTCGAATATCTGGAAATATTCATTTCTGGTTGACTATCTTTTGTAGATTACTGTCGAAAAAGCTGCTTTGGAACAAAGTAATAGCCAATATGAAATTCAAGGTGAATATGTGCTGCCAGGCACACGTGATCGTAGCCCTGCTGGAGTAGAGAAAGGAAACTTGCTCAGGAGAGCAATGGCCGGTAAGTTGGGTAGTGTCATATCTTCTATGGGCAGATGGAGAATGCGACTAGAGGTTCCTCGAGCTGAAATTGCTGAGATGCTTCCACTTGCGAGACTTCTTTCTAGAAGTACTGATCCTGCTGTTCAGTATAGGTCAAAGGTTTGTATGTCACTTTACTCAGTTGGAGTTAATACCTAATGATACATAGTTGATTAACATAGGGTGTGTAGGTACCAACTACCAAGTATTAGCTATATATAGCAAGTCGAATCAACTTAGATACCTAAGAGCAACTCCAATAGTGTGCTAGTGTGTTCCCTATAAATATTATAAAATATTGAGTCTTACTGATTTAGGATAATAATTTGTATTTCAACTCCAACAATGATCCCTATATTCATTCCTTATTGTTATAATAATAATAAATTTGGAAAGAGATGGACAAAAGGTGGAAGAAAGAGCGAGAAAAGAAGTTCAAATAAGAGAGAATTGAATTTTTTAATGATACAATTAAAATAGGGCATGGCTAGTGTTCCTTATTAACAAGGCATGAGAGTGGTGTGCTAGTGATTTAAGGATCCACTAAGACATTGTTGGAGCACCATCTTATGTCAAATTCCTTATATTTGAAGTTTAGACACCATTTAGGGAAGCTATTGGAGTTGCTCTAATAGTAAGCTACTGAGTGGTACTTTTTTCCTCCATTTTTATAATGTATGTTGGCACAGGGGAACTCAAAGTTTGAATCTATCCTCATGTACGATGGCTTGCTTGGGGATAGAGTACCTTTTTACACATTCTGTTGGCTTTTTAAGTAAGCCTCTAAGGAAGTTCTTATACATATTAATTGAAGCTCTCAGAATAGCAGACGCTTCCATTTCTTTTCTTTTTTCTCTTGTTGTTTGAAATTGTACTTTTTTATTGAGTGCACTTGATGTCCTCATCTGCATTATAGCTTCATATCTTAGTATCCCAAGCTGTACAGATTCATTTGTAAAAATCATTTTTAAAGCTTGCCGACAAAAGGTACTTTTAGGGTTAATTGCGCATATTAGAATTGTTGGTGCATTCACTACAGTTTCTATAATAATTGTCTTATGTTTATGCATCACTCACTTCTGTATGTTAATTGTAAAGAACTAGATTTCTTGTACCGTTCAAACATTTCAGATACTGTTAAGAACATAACCAATCAACTTATTACCTAGAGTCTTAGCTTACAAATGAGAAGTGTACAAAGTAGTTAAGTGAATTAATGGAGGTGAAGGTTAATTCATTAAGGTGTACTTGTGAGCATCTCATCTCTCTTTGTAAATGTTTAGTATATGTAGGTAACATTAAAAATGTTTTGATACTGTTATATGATGTCGAGACTCTCTCCAGCTTCTGTCTGATATTCTCTTCCTCTAGATTCTTTTTCATACCCTATCCTCTCCATATGTTTCTGATTTATCTACTGTATCCTCCAGTAGTTATACTTTCAGGATCTAAACTAGATCCTGAGAAATGCAAACTAATATACTCTCCAAAAATTTTCATCCCTGCCTTTTAGATACCCATAAAATTTGTATATGAAACGCTTTACTAATGCTTTTACCTAGTGAATTAATTTTTTTTCTGTAAAGTAAGCTGTTACTTATATTTGCATTGTTGAACAAATTATGTTACTCGGACTCTTAATTTTACCTTTGAGTACCCGTGTCGGCCACTCGACACTTGGACATGGACACTTATTTTAGGCTAAACATGCATATTTTTCAAAATGTTGCCGCGTCCGATACTTGGACACGTATCCATGTCGGACACTTCTAGCCGAGTCCGAGTAACATAGACAAATGTTGTAGTTGGATAAAAGTAGACAGTATATGTTATTTTCTATACTGATATCTAGACTAATTATAAAGTTACCTTATCTTACCCTTCTCTTTTAGAGGCCGACTTAATGCACTTTTTCCTGGAAGTGAGATGCATGAAGTTGAATCGTTAAACCAATTTTTATCATTAAAATTATAGATAATGTCATTGGCTCTATTGGGTTATATAACTGAATCTATAGTGACTTGAATTGACACTGACGTAATATCCCTTAATGTTGGGTACTCAGATATATTATAGATAATGAATGAACCTAAACAGAACTCAGGAATATAATACTAGTGCTTTTTATGAGGATGCATGTCTTGTTGAATCTTCATGACACTCTGTACTTATTTGTAGGACCTATTCATGCAAACTCTGCAGTCAGTGGGGGTATATGCTGAAAATCTTCAAAATCTTCTTGAGGTACGATATTACGATAATTGAAACATCTACTATTTTGTTCAGTATTCCACTCAACATCTGCCTAAATTGTTGAAAGAATAAGACAAGTTTGTAATAGTCTCTAAAATTTATTTTTAGTGTTCTATATGAAACAGGACATGAATGGACTTGTCTCTTTAAAAAATGTAATACTTTTGCTTCTCACCACAATCTTGTATGTATATAGTGCATTATAAACCTGTAAATGGACTTATCTTCTAAAACAATGTATTTTTTCTGCTCCTTACTACATATCTTGTAGGAAATTGCATGATAATGTGACAAATGTCCCAAGCCGCAAACACTCATGATGCATGTTAGAAAGAAGCAGAAGGGTAAAAAGTTCAATTCCGGCATTAAGGGGCAGAAAAGAGAAAATGCATTTAACGGGTAGAAAAGGAAAAAGTAATATAGGGAGTGAGAGGGGAATCTAGGTGTAAGGGGAAGGGTGCAAGCTGTGAGGGGTGTAGAGAGAATTGTCGATTTTTTTATATATTACTGGGAAGAGCTGACCTCTCGAAAGTTCACCATTATCATTATATATATCAGTATTTTATATTTGCATTTCAGATTTGATCTGTCTGAACATATTTGAGCTAATTTAGTTGATAATATTTCACTTTCTGTATTTGGATCCCATTACCCGGCAACAACTTTTCCTTGTTATAATTTTATCTGATGCTCATAATTTTTTTCCTAGGAGTTCCGGGCCCATTTTACTCTACCAAATGAAGTGATACTTGAAGAGTTAAGTCTTCCAGCTTTAGCTGAACTCAAAGGCCGCTGGCGTGGATGTTTAGATGCAAGCGGTGGGGGCAATGGGGACACAATGGTAGATACCTCTGAAATATATCATCCAAGTGCAGAAACATAAAATATAAATTTTACTCCATGTGTCCACATTAACTTGTTTGATCATTTGAAGGAATTAAAAAATTTTATTGTATTCATCTCCCATTCAATAAATAGAATAAACCTTGACTAACGATAAATTAGTAGATACTCTTTTCTAATGAGAAACAATATAATTGGTCAGCCTAGCAAATCTGATTCTAGCTTATATCATTTTAGTTTTTAGGGTTGATCTTGGGAATGGCATCCAATAATATGAAAATAGGCTTCGCACACGTGGTCATAATATGTAATTTTACAAAAATTTAAATGAATTAATGAAACGAGGACATTCATATCTTCAAATATCGTATTCAGTGCCTTTCCATTTATGTATAGTTACTTGGTGAGCTACTGCTTGTTACTGTTCAAGATTGTCTTCTTTAAATTATTTTAAAAAGAATTCAGTTCTTTTACGCAAGTAGTTTTTGTATCTTATAGACTATGCATTATAGTTTGTTTGTTTGTTTTCAAAGGTTGGAATATGTAAGGATTGGAAATACTCTGAAAATATAACTTTCTAGTTTGTCAGGAAATTTGGAATTGAGGGTGAAAATTATGTTCTTTTGTCTTGTGCTTTTTAGGCTTATGTTATGTCATGCACTTGGAGGTAACATATGCCACTGACCAGTATAGAGATTGAAGATTGCACATATCTAACTGCTCCTCCAATCCTGCTGTTCACTAGTAGAGCATGTTTGGACTTGCAACACCTCAGTTACTTTGTATTCTATAGCATTGATAAAACATTACAATTAGTTGAAGCTCCAAAAAAGTTTGATCTTTATCTTTTTGAGTTCACTTTTTCATTTTGTAGGTTAGCGTGTTCTTGAAGCATTGTGCACTTAAATTTTTCATTTAGCATTTATTTAACAATTTTTTAATTCATATATTTATCAGGCTGAGTTCGATTTCCAAGGGGAGGAATGGGAATGGGGAACTTATAAAACACAGCGTGTCCTAGCTGCTGGCTTGTACAGCAACGATGATGGCTTGCGTCTAGAGAAAATGTTTGTTCAGAAGGATAATGCCACAGTACATGCAGATGGAACTCTGTTAGGGCCCATAACCAATTTGCATTTTGCTGTTCTTAACTTTCCAGTCAGTTTAGTCCCCACAGTGGTGCAGGTTATTGAATCTTCAGCCACTGATGCTGTTCATCCACTGCGGCAGCTTTTAGCACCAATAAAGGGTATACTGCACATGGAAGGCGATCTTAGAGGTAGTCTTGCCAAACCAGAATGTGATGTGCAGGTGAGGCTCCTGGATGGGGCTATGGGGGGTATTGATCTTGGACGAGCTGAAATTGTTGCTTCCTTGACATCAACTAGTCGTTTTTTATTTAACGCAAAATTTGAACCCATCATCCAAAATGGTCATGTACATGTTCAAGGAAGCATTCCTGTAACTATTGTACAAGGTAATGTGTTAGAAGAAGAAAAGTTAGAAAGAGATAAAAATGAAGCAACATGGGTCCTGGGTTGGGCCAAGGAGAAAGGCAAAGGATCTGCAGATGAAGTTGGAGATAAGAAAGCAACAAGGGATAGAACTGAAGAAGGTTGGGATACTCAGCTAGCGGAAGGTCTTAAAGGCTTGAACTGGAATGTACTGGATGCTGGAGAAGTTAGAGTTGATGCTGATATCAAAGATGGTGGCATGATGTTACTGACTGCATTATCTCCATATGCCAACTGGCTAAATGGAAATGCGGAAGTGATGCTTCAGGTTGGTTAAGTCGGTGCTTTAGCTTTCATCGAGGAAGCCTTTTCGGAAATTCAAGTAGATTAAAATTCAGCTGCATAAATTTAACACCTTTTTCTTGTCCAAACATATATAGGTTAGAGGTACAGTTGAACAACCAGTGGTTGATGGATCTGCATCATTCCACAGGGCAACTATATCTTCACCAGTGCTTCGGAAGCCACTCACAAACTTTGGTGGCCTACTTCGTATGGACTCAAATAGATTATGTATCAATTCACTGGAGAGTAGGGTGAGCAGAAAAGGAAAGCTGTCCCTGAAAGGGAACCTCCCTCTTAGGAACACAGAAGCATCCCTTGGTGATAAAATCGACCTGAAATGTGAAGACCTAGAAGTCCGTGCAAAGAATATTCTAAGGTATGTCTCTTTTAAATAGGACATTACTTCCTCCGTCCCAACTGAATTGCCTTGCGCATGTTTAGGTGCATAAAACTACCTAGTTCCAAAAAAATGAAATGTTTGCAAGTATTTCTTGATCCAACTAACGTATATCTCTGTTTTATAGTGTATTACTACGTCCGCCCCGAATGAATTAGATTGCACCTAATGAATTAGATTGCACGTGGTTTAGGTGCATAAAACTACGTAGTTTTAAAACCAAATCATGTATAAGTATTTCTTGGACGCAAGCTCATTCAATTATAAAACGTAGTGGATATAATATAATAATATATATTAGATGAAGTGTTTATTTTCTGATTGAACAATCATAAGCAGTTTCGTTTTTGATTGAGTATTAAAATTAATTGTGATGTTCTTTATGCGTCTTTTATCTGAATTACTTCTGCAGTTAATATATTGGGGTTTTGAAAATACACCATTTATTTGCACTGCACGCACTAGTAGTCTGATGTACAGCCAATTTGTCGAATACACACATGTAGACTGATCTAAACTTTATTGCTCATGTGATTTAGCTTTCTCTTTTCTCTTTCATAAATCCATTGAGAAATGACTTGCCTCTCTGAAATTTTAGTGGTCAGGTTGACACCCAGCTGCAAATAACTGGTTCCATAATGCAGCCAAATATATCTGGCAAGATCAAATTGAGCCGTGGAGAAGCATATTTACCACATGATAAGGGTGGCGGAGCTGGTCAAATCAATAGGGATGTTTCCAATCAATCGAACTTTCCTAGTGGTTACAATCAGGTGGTTGCGTCAAAATATGTTTCACGCTTTCTAAATCTGAAGCCTGCTGCTTCAAGTGCTCCATATAATCAGCTATCAGGTAAGCGGATTCATGAGAAGAATCGATATAATGAAAAACTGATATGCTTATATAATTACTACTTTATATCTGTGAATTGGTGTGATGTACATCATTCTCGAAGTCAAATCACTTATTAGAAGTCTTTTGTGTATTCCTTGTTTAATATCATGCAAGGCCCCGAGGACTTCTAGTGTCTAAAGTTACTTGCTCCTCGACCTGATGTGTATAGCAGTAGTGAGGTGTTGCGAAACATCTTATAATAAAAGATGATTTTGTATGGTTGCCAACAACTAGTTACACATGTAAACAACCTAAAGCAACCTAGTATTCAAAGTTTTGCTGATGTAGGACAAGGCTAAAAGCAGAGTGCAGTAAATAGGGGTTAGGAGCTATCCCTGCAAAGTATTGGTAAAAGCACAAATGAATCCTGGATTTTTGTATCAAATGGTTGTCAATTCATGTACTCAAACCTAAGAAAATAATGAAGATGACATGAATTGCAAATGTAATAAGTTTTAGTTTAAAGTCTCTGTTACTCTTTAACCTTCTTAGAGATAAAAAATGTGTCATTTGTAGATAAAGAGGCTGAAGTCGAAAAGGAAATGGGGCATGTGAGTAGTAAGCCCAAAATTGATATTCGCCTCAGTGACTTGAAGCTTGTTCTTGGACCAGAGTTGAGGATAGTTTATCCTTTAATCCTAAACTTTGCAGTTAGTGGTGAGCTTGAGTTAAATGGCTTAGCTCATCCGGAATGGATTAAACCTAGAGGCATCCTGACATTTGAGAATGGTGACGTCAATCTCGTTGCAACACAGGTGAAAGCTTGTCTCTTGATGTAGCTTCTTATGATTTTTTCTCTTGCTGGATATCTATTAAGGGCTTTTAGTTTTCTTCGAGAAGATAATTCTGGAAATGACTTTTTTCTAATCTAGGTGAGGCTGAAGCGGGAGCATCTTAATATTGCAAAGTTTGAGCCTGAAAATGGACTAAATCCATTGTTGGACCTAGCTTTGGTTGGATCAGAGTGGCAATTTAGGATTCAAAGTCGAGCTAGCAAATGGCAGGACAGTTTGGTAGTGACCTCGACACGTTCAGTGGAACAGGATGTCCTTTCTCCCACCGAGGTAATAGATGTTATGCATGTACGCTCAATTCTGGTATCGCTTGTGTGAATTTTTTCATTCAGATTGTCAGCTTGTTTTGTCGTTTACTTTTAAATTTAAAGTTTTTGGTAGCTTCCTGTAGGTAAAACACTAAAGCTTTGTTTAAAACCCAAATTTTTTTTATGACTGTTCTCGGGGTTTTGGCTAAGTACTTGCTGTCTTTATTCATAGCAGCAGATGTAAGCTACTTTGATCACATTACTGTTTCCCATCTTTCTTGTACTATATAAATTATTATGCGGATCAACATTAAACCTGGTATGTTGTTTAAATAAAATAATAATCATTTGTTTGTTTTTTGGCATTAATGAGTATGTATCATCGATGTATGTCGCAAGAAGGCAAAAATTCCTGAATCGCAACATTTCATTCTCATAAGCACATATTCATTCAGTATCCAAAAAACTTGCTTGTAATACCTCCATACCACCATATTTTCAACGTCTCTATTCATGAAAGAGAGTTGAAGAATCAAAACGACAATAATATTTTTTGATTATTATATCTATGGGTACTTTTGAGATATCCTAATGTTATATATATTATTATAAAATTTTCAAGGTACTGTATGCAATATGTTTTGTAGGCATCATAATATCTATGCTGAGCATGCTTGCTAGTTGCTAGTGACATAGGATGAACAGAGTACTTATAATATTACAAAATGTAAAACTTGTGATGCATTGATATCACGTTCTTGGGGCACTGCAGAATGTTGTATGTAAAAGTCTACTTTTATTGCAATTTTTTTGTCTATATTTTCCGTCGCTCCTTAGTTTTCTTTTTTAACCAAATTCGTCACGCGGATGGTACTTTTTTGTGGAGTTTACTGTGATTATGCACAGAAAATATTCTCTACATTTGCTTTCCTCATACCAATGTAGGATTCTTCTGGTGAAAAATTGATCAGTTATTAATATCTTATTTGTAACATACTAATATCTTTCTTTTCTGACTAGGCTGCTAGAGTCTTTGAAAGTCAATTGGCAGAGTCTATCTTGGAAGGTGATGGTCAGCTTGCATTTAAGAAGCTTGCTACTGCTACACTTGAAACTCTTATGCCAAGAATAGAAGGAAAGGGAGAATTTGGACAAGCAAGGTGGAGGCTAGTATATGCTCCACAGATTCCTAGTTTGCTTTCTGTGGATCCTACCATTGATCCTCTTAAATCTCTTGCCAACAATATATCATTCGGTACAGAAGTTGAAGTCCAGCTTGGGAAACGACTTCAGGTTAATTTCAACATCTTTTCCGGTGGTTCCCTTATTCCACAGAACTTCAGTTCATGGATTGCCCCCTTATTAGAGTACTGATTTTACTAGTGTCCTATATGTTAAAATTACATCAGAATGTACAAATCAAGGGGGCAAAAATTTAGAGTATGCAGAAACTATTGTTTTTAAAACAATTAAACAAATCAAAAAGCAAAAAATAACAATTAATTTATGGCCTTCAACTTTTAGTGGAAAATTCATGCTTCACGAGATTAGAACCTTATCAATGATGTTTTGTGCTACAATATTGACGCACAAGTATAGTTTTGGATAGCTGTCAGTAGGATATGGCTTTTAAATGTTTAAAGAGCAAGCTTTATAATAAATTTTTAAAATCTATATCTTTAACTACTTTTTAATCGGTACGGGTATTTAATTAGTGGTACTGTAGATTTAATGGTTTCAACTGTAGTTACAACTTCCTACGACTACAGTTAATACATAGTACAGTACATATCTGACAAGTAATTGTTAACTTTTATTGTCTTGTTATGCTAGCTCTTTCCGCTATTGTTTTTGATGTTTTAACTGTTTTATGTTTGTGGCGAATTTACTATGAGTATATATATGATCCATACTATACACCTGACATATTATATTATTAGTTTAATGTCAAAATTGTTGTGATAAAACATGTTGTCCATCTTTTTGTCCGCATCCATACTTCATTGCATTTGGTATTGATTAGTGTAATTTTGAACAAATAGTAATACGGGCAAGTTATTTAACTATTCTAATGAGTGCTGGTTTAAATACTTCAAGTTTGCTAGACTATTGACAAATAATGATAGTTTAACTTTAATGGTACTTAAAACTTTTTAGCCAAGGCATGGTATGATATACGATTAGGTAATAATAATCAGGTTTCTATATCTTGTTCTTGAAGCATGATACGTATATGTACCCTTTTTGTTTTTTTTTTGCAGGCCTCTATTGTTAGACAAATGAAGGACTCGGAGATGGCTATGCAATGGACTTTAATTTACAAACTGACGAGCCGCCTACGAGTACTTCTGCAATCTGCTCCCTACAAACGTCTTCTTTTTGAATATTCTACTACATCACAAGATTAAGCTATGATATGCCGCTTTGAGATTTGCAGCAAAAACTCCTTGGTGGAGATCGTGTTGTGAAATGTAGCAGTAGTTAGTCACACCTATATTCAGCCCCACCTCCTTTTTCTATTCTTTAGGTCACAAGTCAATGTAAATGTTGTAAATATCTATCAATCTTTGCTCAGAAAATGAATGAACTTGTTTATACGTCTCATTAGTCATTAGTAAAGCATCTCATCAGGTTCTATAAACTCAAAATTTCATCATCAGGTTCTATGTATATCTGTCTATCTCTATATACATATATCAATATTGCCAGTATGCACCCTTGTTTTAGTGTAAATCTCATACTATGTGAAATTCTTCCTAAATTCAGATGCTAAGAAAGATTAGGGGCGGCTTTTTGGAAAATCTGCGCTGCTAAAGATTCCTACAGGTCTAGTCAATTGTATTTCTCTGACAGTATGGACAGTGGCTCTTTGGTCTTTGTAGAGTTCAAGTATATCTAAATTTTACTCTCTGGTGTTTGTCTTCTCTGGCTGCTGCAGAGTCCGGGTATCTTCTTTTTCTTTTTCTTCTTTTCTTTTGCTAAATGAGGAATTTTATAGACAAGAAAGAAGGGTTTATTACACTTTGATCCCCAAGTTTCACCGAAAATACACACACCGAAAATACACAGAAACCCTTAAAGTACAAAAATGTATCTCCATGCCTCTGAAGTATGGCTTTTGTACATCCCGACACTTTTCCCGTTCAGAAAGCCTTTTAGATGAATCGGCTAAAGGTAAATAAGTAATTTCCTTATTTATTTATATAACTTGACTGTTGAAGTATGTTCATTTATACACATTCAGCAAAAAAAGAAAAAAAATTATTGCTCTTGTAATTGAACAGGATAAACGATAATAGAGATATATTTCATTCAATATTCCACCATTACAAACTTGTTTCATCATAATAAAGACTTAGAAATGAAACATAAACTAACAAATAGGCTATAACGAAACAGAGCATAAATAAAGCAATTAAGCAAGAACGATTTGCATGAAAGTAGGGGCAGCAACAAGCTCCATGATTCCACCTTCACCATCAAGCTGAGAGCATGCAAGAGCAGTAGCAGCCTCATTTCCAGTTTTGGAGATATACTCAATACGACATGACTCCCATGTCTCATTCTCCAGATTTTTGATCATACCCGTAGCCCCCTAATCCATTCCCCTCGACTGTTTCATCACACAATCAACGGAAGCTGTCATTCTAACCCTATTAAATACACTTTTACAGTTCACTTTGGCTACATGAGAAGATGGCTTACTTCACCCAGCCATGATAATAAATAAAATTTGAAAAATATGTGATATGTTGTGTGCAAACTAGTGGTAGCAGTGTATGTTCTTATAGTGGATCAAGCATTTAAATTCATGCTCAATCCCTTGAAAAATTAGTCAAGAATTGAAACTTGCAATGTATTCAAACTTGTAGTAACCAATATTGGTACAAATTCTAAGCCAATAGTAATAAAGCAAAAGTAAAAATGTCTCCAAACCATGTAACAGAATTTTTACATCATTTTTCAACAAATTTATTCAAAATATACCATTTCCAACAAATTTGGTCAAAATACACAATTTTTCAACAAATTAATTCAAATTTTGTTTGTCCAATATGATGTCTTTTAGTCTTTGTAAGCATGTTTGCATGCATATGTGCATGTCTTTTCTCCCTCTGTAGGATTAATGAAAATGGCGTTTAAAAAAAAATGAGAGTAAAAATAAGTGGGAAAAAAAAAGATTTTATACAATTGAACATAATTTTATTTTATTTTTGGCGCTTGAAGTATGCACATTTGTACAGATTAACACATACATTTCGATATTACCCTCTGCCTAACTACCGATACGATAATTTTGTCTCCGGGTGCCGGAAATAGGGTCGATACGTACAAAAGCCATATTTTGATGGCAAGAAAATAAGTTTTTGTACTTCGAGGTTCCTGTCTATATTTGATGAAATTTTAGAGGTCAAAGGGTAATAAACCCCAAGAAAGAAAGAAGATAAGAGTCTGGGTATCTTCAATATTTGTTTATTCACAATTGTTTGTCATCGTTCTTTTATTATTAAGCAACAACAGTATGCATGATAGCATGATGTGATAGTCAATGGAAAATAATGACAAATATAGCCGGTTTATAATCGAACATTGCCAAAATGACCATTCTAAAAAACTTGGCCAATTTTAACCATTCTAACCTGCCACTCTTGAATGCGTATTATGTTTTATCACATGTAATTCCATCGCTGTACATCTCTGTATGCATGTAACATACAACGTATAAAAACATGTATGTTATCCTTCCGTCCTTTCTCACGTCAACAACAAACCGAAAATAATTTATTTAAAAAAATTTAAGCATAATTTTAGTTTAATAATTTTTAATATTTTGTACCTCAATTTAACAAATTTTATTTTTTTAGGGTTCAATAATCCCTTTTTGAATTTTAGAAATATTAAAAAATTGTATAAAGACACATTTATTTTAACAATATTTAACATTTTAGGGTTCAACAATCCCTTTTGGGTTTTAGAAACATTGAAAAAAAATTAATAAAAAAAGTCCTAATCCCTAGAGCCTAAACCCTAATTTAATCTAGGGTTTTAGGCCCTATATCCTAGTAACCTGATTCTAATTTATATCTTGGACCCTAATTTAATTTTTTTTTAATATTTTAGAGTTTAAGAATTTTCCATTGAGTTCTAGAAATATTTTTTTTTAAAATTTGGACAAAAAATTACTTAAAATAATATTTTCTTCAAAGTGTGCCATATAAGACTAATACCGAAATTTATACATAAGATTACTTAAAATAATGTTTTAAACTTGAAATACCATTTTATTTATAAAATATAAAATTATGAAAAGCAAACCGATATGCTTTGCTCCTGCTTGCCAGAACTTGTCGAATGGTATTACAAAGAAATGATACGCAACAGATAGTAGGGTATCCTATTCTTATAATTTTGATTACTACACTAGAAGATGCGCATTTCTTTTTGTTTCATCGCTTACCCTACCCCCAGTTGCTTATTTTCTGAATACTTCGATAGGAATTGCGCAAGTCATGCAGAATACTCCACTTTGAATTGCATAATCTATATTACTACACCGGTAATTGCGTATTTCACCGGTTAAAGTTGGCCAAATAAAATAAACCCGCTATTTTTGTTATCTTTGCTTTAAAAAACTGCTAAACTTGGCACTCACCTCCAAATATATTGGGAATCCAAATTTTGTTGAAGAATAAAACTGCCTATTAATTAATCAAGTAATAATCTTCATACAAATGTATTTACTGTAATTGCTTAAAGATATAATTCAGTTTCTGCATGGATTGATTGTTTTTCTTTTCTTATAATCAGTTGTTTTTATAGAGAATTGCATTTTGCACCCCTTAGTTTTGGTCAAAAATCACTTTTGTAAACCTACTTTCAGAAATTACAGTATGCATGCTCCTTCTTTAAAACTCGATTAAACTTGCACCATTTTTGCGTAATCCCATCAATTATTTAGCCAAAATTATTGTCTTTTACAATATATGGTAATTTATTCTTGAAGAAAAAAGGTGAAATGTATTATTGAAGACAACAATTAGGATTAAATAATTAACAGAATTAGGCCAAAAATGTGCATGTTGAATTGGATTTCAAACAAGAGAGATCCAAACTGCAATCTTTGAAAGTAGGTATACAAAAGTGAAATATGACCAAAATTAAGGGGTGCAAAATACAATTTTCTCTTATTTTTAATTTTTGACAATTTGATTGTTCTGCATGTGTTAGAACCGAAGATGATTATACATGATTTATACTTGCAAAATAACATAACACATTTGCATGAAGATTTAACTACAGTATGTTCATACATAATCTAAACCCGTAGACGTTCTTATATGATAGAACGCTCTGAGGGTTTTGAAAAGATGAAAACAAATAGCTACTGCGAATGTTTCTTTACTTTTCTATTACAGTCTATCAGTTAGCATGTTGTACAATGCTATACATCCGATATAAACTAAGAAAGTAAACCCCCTATAATTTCCAGACTATGTTAACTACTCAGTTAAGTCAACTGGTCTCATAAGCCCAAATCTCTACAAACTTTTTGCTTGGTTACACCGTTTTCTGTTTCCGGGGTCGATAACACCTCGGCATCCTATATTTTTACATATTTTAAATAAAAAGAATTATTTTACGAGTTATGAGTTATGACACCAGGTAATGGCAGATGTCCAGGGTAAACTTACTAATTATACTTATCTCTAGAACGCTCCCTGGGATCGAATGAATCGTTTACAGTGCAGTGTTGATGTCGACTTTCTTCACATGTGGTGTATACCCCTTCAGTAATGGAATCAAGTATTCACCATCATCAAATACTAACAGTGTTACTTGGATAACCAAATATACAGAAACACGAGTGTTTTTAATTTCAGACTTTTGGCTTAACAAAATACTATCATCAGTACGACTGTAATACACAATAAAATATTAATGAGGACTCAAACATATATAAGACATGATTGAAGACATTTAGCTCCCTAATGTTGATAATTATGGAGGAAAGTGGAAAAAAATAAAGGAGAGTAGTATCAGTTCATGAACATAGAGGAAATTAGTCATCACCACAGGATACTCGTTGTTGATGTTGTTACCTTTCTCAACAGTCTGCTTTCTAAATTTTACACCATCTACATTTAAAAATGTCTCATCATTTTTGTCAAATTTTCCAACCTCTGTCTGAATCCTCTAAAACATGGTCTGCAATACTTCTCCAGATGATCATATTTTTCCTACAACAGTTCTTAAATTTATACACGTGCATAAAGAAATGTATTTAGAGCAATTATCATATTGCACCCCTGGCGTTTTTTACGAATTGATTTTATATTATTTATCTCAACACTTTGCACCTTAAATATTAATTATCGCTTCGATTTGCACCCTTTTGACCATATTCCGTCCAAATTAACCATTACTGTTAGTTTGGGGATGGGTAAAATCGGAAAAACTCCGGTCACAAGGAACAGCTAGCCGGAATCTGGAACAATCATCCAATCATTCAATCAATCAATCAATGCTATGTCTTCAAATTAAAGTTTATGATTACTAGTCTATTGCATATACTCATATGATCGTATAATCAAGATTCAAGTTCAAAAATTATGGAGAACAAACCCCAAAAGCCCAACTTCGTTGTCTACTAAATCGAACACAAAACTTACAAATAAATACATGAATTGATTGCAAATGACAATAGAAAGCTATCTATAATATCGAAATTCATGAAAAATGTCTGAAAATCAAACCCCCAATTCGAAGTAAGAACCCTAGAATCGGGTTTTTTTTAACCTCTTTTAGTTATTTTGAGGCTAGAACCTGTTAGGGCTTGATCAGAGCTTCACAACGGATACTCACATACTCGATTTGGATGTTATTAACACCATAAAAAAGTGATCGATCTCAAGAACACCTATGAACCCAAACCCAAATTAACCGAATTTCAAAAATTATCAAACACCAAATTAGATGTTCGAAATGGATAGAGCTTCTTATGAGTTTCGATTTGGTTACCAGAGCTTGAGCGTTGGAGCTCAATAACATCTTCATAAGTGGTTTTGATCTTTGCAATTTAAAATAATGAGGTGCATTCTGTTAATCAGGACTTGAATGAATTATTTTTTTTGATTTTACCCCTGGTCAAACTAATGTTAATAGTCAATTTTAACGAAATTTTGTCAAAGGGGGTACAAATTGAAGCAACATTCAATGTTAAAAGTGCAACTTGACCAAATACATACTTTGGACTTGAATTGGAAAAACACCCAAAGAAAAGGGGTGCAAATTTCAAATTACTCATATATTTATTATACCATATTAACTAGTAAGTATTGTTCAACAACATCCAATATATGTAGTTACTACAAGAAACCCAAAAGCATCTCTACATGTTAGGGAACAGAACAAGTGTTTTCAATTTGTTGATGTGTAAATTCATTCGCAGGAAAGGCTTGATATTAATATAAGTGTAGATTGTTATTCCTTAAAATTTAGAAGTGAAAAGAATAATTGGGTGTTTATTTACTGACTTAAACTTATAAGCAATTAACTAAGATTTATCAATAATAAAAAAAAAAGCAATCCGAGAATAAGCATTCTTTAATTGATTCAATGAACGTTTTATATATTGTGATATCTAATTCTCTTAGTTTGTTAAAAACAATTCTTCTAAACGTTATGTGTTTCTCTCCCAAGATACAAGATAGTTCCAACAACTATATCCCAAAAGTCTCTCCCATGATCAATCAAAATATAATTAAAAAAATTTAAGATGCAAGAATTATAAGTTGCATAGCTCGTATATCAATTTCTCAATACGACTCTTTTAATCATGTTAAGCCCCCAATGATAGAATAACGAAAGCATAGAATTCGCAGTACAATCAAACAAACATGTATTATCAACGAATACTACCTAATTCTTGAATTAGCAAATTAGTTACTCATCCTCGCAAACAAAAATAAACATATATTAATAATCAAAACCATGTTTAGAAGAGTGTAGAATTAAGAGAATACAACTTTACGCAATCTCTTGAACTTGGAATGAATTCCTTTAATCATTTCTCAAATTTCTCTCCCCATGATACAAGATAGTTCCAAGAACTATACCCCAAAAGTTTCTCACATGATCAATCAAAATATAATTATAAAATTTTAAGACCCAAGGATTATAAGTTTCATAGCTCACATATCAATCTCTTAATACGACTCCCTTAATCGTGTTAATCCCTCAGTGATAGAATAACTAAAGTAGAGAATTCGCGATACAATCAAACAAACATGTATTATCAACGAATACTACCTAATTCTCGAATTAGCAAATTATTTACTCATGCTTGAAAACAAAAATAAACATATATTAATAATCTAAACCATGTTTAGAAGAGTGTAGAATTAAGAGAGTACAACTTTACGCAATCACTTAAACTTGGAATGAATTCCTTTAATCCTTTTTCAAATTTCTCTCTACAAGCTTCTTTCTCCCCCCTCTCAATAAACTTAATATAAAAGTGTTTTTTTTACTGATTTTCTTAAAATACAGTCTGTATTTTAAAACAAGTTGGATATTTGATTAGTGACTAAAGTGATATATGACCTTGACTTTGGTGACCATTTTGATATTTAACCCTAAATACAAGGCATGTGCTTCGGCTGATCCAGTCCAAAATAAAGTATGGACACCTCTGAATTATACATAACTAGCTTTACAACCCGTGCGATGCACGAGTCTTCATTAATATTTTATATTTTATATTTATATTATTATTAATATAATTCTAATATAAATAATAAAATTAATTAGATATATAATTATAACCTTATTCTTAGAATTTTAATTTGAATGGGTAGAATTTCCGGTTAAGATCGAATAATATAAAGTAGTATATGATTGATGAGATTTGAACTATTAACCTTACTTGTATCTTTATAAATAATAATACAAATGCTTGTTATTTGCAGTATTCGAACTTGAGATCTTATTTGTATCTTTATAAATATAGATAAGAATATAAATGTTTGTTGTTGGTGGGATTTGAACCTGAGAATTTGGTAGTGCATTCTTTTAATATTTGAATTTAACTGTCCAGATCATTTGATTAAGAAGATCTGACGATTGTGATTGAAAAGGATAACCAAAACAAAATGAGGAGTGTACCAAATTATACCCCACTCCGGTTATTATAGTTTAGTATAGATTCATTTATCTTCCCATGGGTTGTCGCTCTATTCTGATGTCCAGAACTCGAGTTAAGGTCTGAACGATGATTGATGCGCAAACCCTTTAACAAATCCAAATTTTTATATGATTTAAGCCCAATTAAGCTCCTTAAGTTGGATTTCTTCCAACTTTAAGAATATTTATTTCTCGCCACTAAACATTAAAATATAACTGATAAACACTCAATTATTAACAAAACCCTATAAATATCAAAATAAAATCTTATAAAATTAACAACACTTTAATATAAGTTTGTCAAATTCCATCGTGTATCAACATCCATTATTGGCATACACTTGGAGTAAATTTTCTCAATCTCATACAAGTTCTGAAAGTATCAAAACGGCTAGCAGAAGCACGTATATACTTCACAATATTTCTAATTGAATCAATTGACTTAATTTCTATTTTCAAACCATCTTTTACGACCAGATTATGGGTTGAACAACGAACGTGTATAAATTCATTGTTGGAGATACATGACTTCTAATTCGTTGTCTTCTCATTTAAGTGCTTAATAATATGTCATTTACAGAGGCATTATCAGCTGCTAGTGTCAAAATATTGTCAACCTTCTTCCCTCCCCCCACTCTAACATGCATTTTTCAATTGATTTTTTTAATACATTTCCTTTATGACTCATTAAACGACGAAAATTTAAATTGTTTTTATGAAGTTTCCACTCATCATCTATCCAATGGGTTGTTAAGCACATATAGTTCATCTTTTGATCTGAATCCCAAAAGTTAGTAGTCATACATAAGTGTCTACCTTTCATAAGATATTTTACTTTTTTCTTTTCTACTTTAAACACCTTAATACAATCTCTTGCCACTGTCCACCTTGATGGGAGGTTAAAACTAGGCTCCAACTCTTTAATATATCTAATAAAACCAATACCTTCAACAACTCAAAAGGGATACTCATACAATATAACCATATTTGATAAGGCATGCCTACAACGCTCAACACTGAAAGTATGACCCTTAAGAGTTCTTGACCCTTCTTTTTTCATTTCAAATGAAAGTGTAGGGTAATTCTTATCTACTTTCTTAGATGGATTTTTCAGACACTTTCTGGCATGATTCCTAAAGGTACTTGTCCTATTAGTTTTACCATCATGTACTGTTTCCTGCAATGGTCACAAGTCGCTATTTTTCTAATTTTATCATTGGTAAAAATTTGTCAAATACCTGATCTAGGCGCTCTTTTTTTGGTATCTTGAGATTGATGTTGAGTTTGTGTAGAAGGTTCCGCAGGTTCTTTATTCCCGGTAGCAACATCAGGTTCAGCAAACGCTACGGTATCTGGAACTTTGTTTGTAGCTTCAAGTTTGTTAATTTCACTATTTTCATTCATACTCTCACATGCACATTGTTTGGAGTAAAACACCATGTCATAAACAATTGAAAAATAATGACATTATAAAAGAAGTGCCACTCTAAGTGTGTTCAAGTACAAAACACACCAAGTGTTTGTGAAAAATTTATAATATAAAATATGGTGTGTTTAAATATATTTATAGCTACTTTAGAAAAAATTTAGTAATTAGTGATATAAACACAATAAACTGGAAGATTCAAGTACATCAAACATCAATATGATGATATCAATCCATTAAACACAAGAATCTCAAGACTTCAAGTAAACAATCACTAGACGAAGAACAATTTATATTATATATATATATATATATATAAGATATAGATAAAGAAAGATGATGATAAAATATCTTTAAATCTTGAATTCAAGAAAGATGAAAATATGAAAGAATATCGAACTTTGCTTCTAGAATCACAATCAGTGCAAAATTATCCTTAATCAATCACTAATTTTCTATTTATGTTTTATTACTTTTTTAAATAATATATACTCCCTCCGTCCCACTTATTTTGTCCTAATTTGACTTTTGATGGTCAAACAAAAAAAAATTTTAACCTCAAATAATAATTTTATTTTTCATGTTTTAATAAATTTTAAAATTAAATCTTATAGTATAATAAGTATATTTTATGATAGTAATTTTTTAAAATTTTATAACTATCATATAATATAAATAATTTTCACTACAAAATTAGTCAATTTGACCAAAATTTAGTCAAAGTGACAAATTGAGTGGGACGGAGGGAGTATTACTTAAAATAACATATGTATATACAAACAAAGTATTAATTACAAAACAACTAGTATACCTTAACGAAGATTAGTAAAGATATCAACATGTAATAATAATATAGATATTGATATGAAGTAATTAAGATAAGGATTAAAATGTCATTATATAATTTAGATGACATTATTATCATTTTGCATTGAATAAAATGACTCATTGGAAGCCCTAGTTGCTCTAGATATCATTTTAGATTGAATGAAATGGTTGATTGAATCCCTAATTTACTCTATTATACATATAATAGCTAGATTGTACCTAAATTCTATTTCTCAGTTATATCATCCGAAGAATTACTACTAACTCGAATATTCAACTTTTTGTCATCTATTTGGGTCTTGTATATGATATTATTTTCATAAGTTCAAAACCATGATATATATATGTGTGTGCGTCTGTTCATTTTTATCTTAATATTTGTATAATATATTTTTCATCTGAAATTAATCATTGTTTTTTCAAAAAAAAAAAAAGAGGTAAGAAATGAATTAAAACAAGGGCTAGATAACCATTTGTTGATAAGACTAATTGATCAATGTAGAAAATAATAAAATCCCAGAAATAAAGTAAGTCTTTAAAAGCAAAAAAATAGTGGTAAAAATAAAAATTTATGTATGTTATAACCAAAATTTGGTGATGGATCTTTTCGGGTCAAGAACGGGTCAATTGGAATTAAATTGGGGCAAAGTGGAAGAAATTAGGTTTTAGGCTGCAAACAAGGGTAATGAAGACGCCCCCAACCTCTAGGACGCACCCTATGCTTAGGACGCATCCTAACTTTGGAGAATGTAGAAAGGGTTGGTTGCTAGCATGGAATGCATACATGAGGATGCACCCTAGCTTGAGGGCGCGCCCTAACCTTTGGGAATGAAGAATACATGCTATTTTGGAAAGATGGGCTTGTCCTCACTCAGGACGAGGCAAAACTCAGGACGAGGCGAAACTCAGGACGAGACAAACATGAGGGATGCACTATGATTTCATGAAGAAGATAGAAGACATATTTACTAACATATTTTTTGTAGGTACTCTTTGAAGAATTCCCTCTGTGAACGGATCACAGAGGGGAATGTCCGTGAGCTCGAAGGCCTCCAGGGGTTTGCCTGATGCCGAAGGCCTCCTCCTGTATTCAATGGGTGTCCTCATTGGGGATGTGGGGTAAAATCTTGGTGTGTGCTTTGGGAGCTCTG
>PHNY01296694.1:1065-13780 GCA_003724115.2 Anethum foeniculum
CGAACCGAATTTAATCCGAACCGAATTTTGACCGATCTTAATCCGAATTTCATCCCATTTTAATCCGAATTGAACCCGAACCGAATCACATCCGATCCGAACAGTCTCTATATATATCATAATCCCAAAGTGGATCCGATTCGAAATTGATCCTATCCGAAACCGAACCGGTTATCCAAATTGCCAGGTCTAGTTTAGCTTGTGTAGAACTTGAAAGTGAGAGGAGCGGCTCAAAATTAAAAAACAAAATAAAGTTATCGTATATGTTACACTTGGAAAAAAATAATAATGAAAATAATAGTTACTAGTCTCTCGAGTCTCAAGTGGTTTCACTGTCTACTCCACACACAAACACAAACACAAGCAGATCCAGGTTAGTTTCTCTTTTCTTTTCTGTTGTACGCTTTCCCATTTCAGCCTTCAACCTTATATGAATATCTATGTATGTATCTATTGTTGCTCACACTTGATGGCCTTTGTTTTTTGAGCTTGTAACTGTTATTAGGCATCAATACAATACATTGTGCTTTATTAATAGTTTCTCATTCTAGCTTCTGGGTTTCTTCTGCTTATTAGTTTGTATGCTTAGTTGACTATTTTGCTTACTGAGTGAGAAAGAGAGAGAGAGAGAGTTCTATATTCCAGTATTATTATTATTATTATTATTTTAAATTCATTTAATAGTTCTTGACTTGCAAAGTGTATTTCAAACTTCAGTGGTTCTTGTAATCTTAGATTTTCTTTGCTTATATTGTTCAACTATTGTGGAGTTTGGAACTCAAAGAAATGTTCTTGTTTATTTTAGCTCAATCTTGAATCTGTTTGTCTTTTTTTTGGAATGGTTGAAGCTGAATATTTAATTTTATTTTGAGATACTTAATGATTTTTTAATTGTTTTTGGTGCCAGGAAGAGCAATTCTTGGATTGTAGATATATATATATATATATATTTTGAGATATCTTATGTTGATAGAGAATTAAATGGAAGAAATCCAGTCTCAGTCAGATAATTATAGGTCTTCCTCTTCTTCTGCCAGTAGTCCTGCAAGTAGAGTGCCTTCAAGTAATTTCTTTTATTTACGCAAACCTGGTACTCTTGGACACCCTATATCGTTTGAGGATTCACCAGACTGGGATGATAATGATATGGAGGTAAGGTTGGAGGAAGGTGGCGACTCCATCAATGCTGCAACCACTCCTGCGTCCCCGGCTCTGTCAAAGCTTAATAGTGGGTCATTTCCGTCACCTCCGTTACCGGAGGGGGCAGTTATTGCAAGAAAGATTGCAGGGGCATCGGTTGCATGGAAGGATTTGACAGTGACTGTAAAGGGAAAAAGGAAGTATTCTGATAGGGTTGTAAAGAGTTCCAATGGTTATGCTTTACCGGGGACAATGACCGTAATCATGGGCCCGGCAAAGTCGGGGAAGACAACTCTCTTAAGAGCTCTTGCAGGTTTGTAAAACGAAATTGATTGCCATAGTACTAGCAGCATTAGCTGTCATAGTTATTCTTCATTTCCTGTTTCTGCTAAAATCTAAAAGCACCTCTTTTATTTCTAATTAGGAAGGTTGGGGGATTCAGCCAAAATGTACGGCGAGGTTTTTGTGAATGGTGCTAAATCAGATTTGCCATATGGATCCTATGTAAGTTCTGAATATGATATACATGTCAATAGTCAATTGTCAGTTGTCACCATATAAATATCTATCTTTCTTAAATGAGGTTCCATTGTGCCTCTCTATGTTTGGTAGGTAGTCTATACTTAGAAATTGATATTATATATATCGTTCAGAAAATCCAGATTAATATGTTTTCTATTTCTAATTATAATATACGCCCTGGTGTTTTTAGCCAATAAATTGAGTAGATTCCAAAAAAAATTTCCACAGAATAATTTATTTCTTATGTCTACCTCTTTGGGATGTCTTTGAGACTTGACTGTATGTCAAAGGTGATGATGATTATGCTTTGGATTTATTTGATTACTATATTAATCTAAATATAAGAAAAGACCATCTTTTCTTGTTTCTCTTTCCCTTTATCCTCTCATACCTAAAGTGATGGATCTGTTTAGACTTACAATACTTGCACCAACAAATGATAACCTTCTTTCATTACCAATTACCACTTCTCATTTGCAATGACGTTAAACCAGACTACCTTGACATTGTATAACTGGAATTTGTTATAATATAGTACTACCTTAATTTATTTAAAGGACAAAGTAGGTCCAGTAGTCCACAAAGAATAAAAGATTGCATTTCTGATATTTCCTTTCCTTTAGGCTTAATTGGTATCCTATTCATGTCTAATTCTTGTTTGTCTTGAGCATATAAGAAATGTTGGTGACTTGATGTTATGGTTTACGTAGTATAGCCAGCAAAGCTACACAAAACACCAATAATTTTAGATAAATTGACGAACCAAGTTCATTATCACATTCACATAACTTCATTTTACTAACATGATTCTGGATTAATAAATTATACACCATAGTTTGATTTGAGCAGTAAACTATGAGTTTCCTAAAATTGTAAAAAGTGAAATCACCTAGGAATTGTATTGCTTCCACAAACTCATTCTGGCCCCTGGTAGTGTTTCGAACTTATTACCCCTTAAGAAAACAAATCAATAGGTACAACAGAATCATAAAAATCTCCAGACCAACTCACTTCATCATCTAGCTATGAGTCGGATGACCATATATCCAGTGGGTTCTGCATCCACCGTCACAGATTTCTGTGATAAGTTTATTCTACTTATGTTAATATTGAGGAGGAAGGTTATGTTCTGATATTACATACCACATATATGAATTTGATATTTGCTATAATAATTTTTTTGCAAGTTGTGATTTTAAAGTTATTTCTTAGTTAAGTTATTTCTTTTTACTGATTTCTCTTGAAACTTCTCAGGGATTTGTTGAAAGGCAGACCACACTAATTGGGTCCCTTACTGTGCGTGAATTCCTATACTATTCAGCATTGCTTCAGCTTCCTGGATTCTTCTTTCAGAAAAAGAACGTGGTGGAGGATGCTATCCTTGCAATGTCACTAGGAGATTATGCAAACAAACTTATAGGCGGCCACTGTTTCATGAAGGGCCTTCCGAGTGGCGAGAGAAGGCGTGTCAGTATCGCCAGGGAACTTGTGATGAGACCACATGTTTTATTTATAGATGAGCCTCTTTATCATCTTGACAGGTTTGTCCTGTCCTATGAGATTAATGTCATGTGGTCATGAAAGCTTCATTCATCATCTAGCTCTATAGTTATATATTTTAGATACTGAATCATAGCATACATCATAATTGCATTATATGCACCAACATTTGTAACTCGTGCAGAAATCATTACCTTCTTGTGAACTATCTATATAAACCTAATGACTATTACCTAGAAACTGACGTCTGTGCAGGGATGTACTGAGTAATATGAAGATACTCGATTTTTGTCAAGTTTGTTTGTTGAGATCAATCCTAATTCATTTAGGTATTTAGTTAATAACTTGTAGGAAGTTATTACTTTTTGTGTGTTCCTGATCTCGGAGTAAATGCTTATTTAATTTCAGCACTCATATAATGTGAAAGTTATTTAATTTCAGTACTCATATAATGTGCACTTTCGTATATTTATCTGCAATGGAGTTTTTATTTATCAGTTGGGCGATTTATTACTAATCTTTTGCCTGCTGAGAATCTAAAGGGTAGTGATTTGCTGTTGATTTACCATTACAAACAATATAGGATTTCCTTTTTCTTTTTAAATTATCATTGCACATAAATTTAACAATTTTCTCCATATCTAATGGTCACATTTCTAGGAAGATATATAATGACAGAATACTGCATATTTTCCAAATAACATTAAGTTTGCTTTCTCACTTGGTTAATGTAACCAACTCCATATTTCTCGTACTTTAAAAGGGTATCAAAACCTCAGGTTTCTCCGCTAATTACTTATTCTTTTACTTATCTTTTATTTTGGGTTAAAGACTGCATACTGCATAGTAGTCTCTACTCATCTGTGTAATTGTTGACATGGGGTTCTGCATATTACCTTTCCTTTTGCAATTTTTCATCATCCAACTATTCTCAATACTTGGTGAGTTTGTTATTTTGGGTTAAAGACTGCACTCTGCAAGGTCTCCGCTCATGTGTGTTAATTGTTAACATGGGGTTGTGCATATTACCTTTCATTTGCATTTTTTCATCATCCAACTATTGTCAATACTTAGTGAGTTTGTTGATTCATAAGATAGGTCCCATGACTCGATTCTCATGTGAAAAGCTGCATATCCAACCTTCAATATACAACCCTATTTGAGCACTTGCCAATCACCATGCAATTTCAGATTTTTACCTAAGCCCGTCTAATTTAGGATTCAAACTTTTGACATTTGTAAACTTCACAATTGAGATTTTCAGATCCTGCGTTTTTGTTCTTTGATTTATTTGCCAGGGTGGTAGTACTAGCCAAGATCAAATACAATTATTGTGCTGGTTACTAAAAAGGGTTTGTGCCATTTAGTTTAAGAATATTTGTACTTTTATCTCTATGTTTGCAGGGATCTAATCATTGGAGAAATGTAGCCTAGTTAGAACTCCCATCAGTTCCTAAATAGTAATGGATTTGCAATCACCAATTGGCAATAGTGTACTATTACACTTTCTTTACCTATGTTGGACAATGTGAACAAGAAATAAAAAGAAAAATATTGGCGATCATGTAGTCGGCATTTATTTGACAAAAAAATTGGAAATTGTATGATTTATCTGTTGAAATATTAAATTGCTTTGATGATGCTGGCCTCCTTATGCTTTGGTCGTAAGGACTGCTAATGCTATAATTTGTCGGCTATAGGAACTGGGTAAAATATTCACATCTTGGATTTTTTCCCCTAATTCCGAAACACAACAATAGTCTTGCAACTAGCCATACCTCTTGTCTGGAAAACAGCACAGCCCTCCAACTCAGTCCATCGCTCAAATGCCTACTAGAAAGAAGTGGCAGTCTTAATCAGTTGACTAGAAGTCTATCTCGGAAGCAATGTAGCGGATTTCTGCTATTTATAGTTTTCTGAGCTACCAATATATAATAGGATCTAAGAAGAAAGTTAAATAGCTTTTTGACTATGCATGGGACATGGGTTTCTTCCTCCCGGCGATTTGCACAAGAACACATATGCAGTTATTTTTTCTCATTAAAATTAGGTATTAATATTTGTCATTGAGCAGTTGGAAGTGATAAAAAAGCCTGAAACCATAAAGAATACCAGGCTAATTTTTAGCATAAACCTAAAGATGCTCTTTGACCCTCTTCAGAACCTAGAATTTGTATTAATTTAAATTTTAAAAGGGTGTCATCAATATTCAGTTATCATGCAATAGGTGCTAATATTATGCAACATTTGTGGTATTAGTTTTGTGTAAACACAGCTGTTCATCTAGATACCAGGTCCTTTAATCCAAGGCTGGGCGTTAACATATGTACGAGTCCTATAATTGACTGTTTTATGTATTTTCTTAATTTACTCTGAATGTCATATTGAAAGTTTCTAAAACTTTTTACATGCACCAAGTTACTTGTAAAACATATAATGAGAATATTATTCTTGTTTGAAAACAGGATTAGATATAGACAAGCTTCTTGGTCTTTACCACTGTATTCCGATAAATATCTTTGAGAGGGCTAAAATATCTCCTATGAACACACTATATTATTAAAATATACTTTGATACGGGAGGACCAAAACAGCACAAAGATAGAGATGAAGTGCACAGATAGTATTAAATAGATGATTGGCCCATTTTAGCAATAGCCAAAGACATTTTTTATAGCATAACATGTAAGGCAAGAAGAAGTCATGCCATTGACAAATAAGCATACATATGTGGAACCCGATTCGACGTATTTATGCCTATTTGATAAGAGCAGGCTCGATGACTATGTGATTGCTTATTTACTTATTGAAGCATCCCAGTTTGTTAGCATCTTTGCCGTCCTGTTCTCTTTCTTATGTTGAGATTGAGCTATGGAGGTTTTGTTAGGGAGAAATAATTTATAATGCATTTGGTTTGTGTTCGTGGGTGGATATACCTATGGACATAATTTTTTTTAGTAAGATTCACATTAAATTGTGTCGCAAAGATGAAACACATATATTACTTGCATGTTGCGTTTCATGGGCCAGAATTTATATATGAAAAGTCACACATTTTTTTTACATGCATTTCGATGTGATACGTTTGTACTTGTGTTGTATTAGTGCTAAAATGGGCCAAAAATGTGCTATTTTGGGTATTTAACCTTCAATTGTGCTGAAAAGGGCAATAATTGCTTATATGTAAATTGTTCATGGTGTCTCTAATTTATTGAATATCTTATTCTTTATCCATCCCTAATATTTATCTTAAATTTGTTCTCGATACTCTTATTTTTCTTTTCCTCCTTATAGAACAAACTCTTGAATTTGTGGCTGACTACATGTTTTCCCTTGATTGTTGATTTTCTTATCCTAATTGATTTTGCATGTAAATTGTGAAGGGCCTTAATTTTGACAACTGCCATGCATGTAAACTATATATTTAAAAGATTAACCGAGTTGGGCATTACTTGTAATCTTACTTAAATTTTGAAGTCAGCAAAAATATGTTCAACTATGCAGTGTCTCTGCTCTTCTGATGATGGTAACACTGAAGAAGCTTGCCAGTACCGGATGTACACTATTATTCAGCCTTAACCAGAGTAGCACAGAAGTATTTGGCCTCTTTGATCGAATTTGTCTGCTATCAAATGGAAATACACTGTTCTTTGGAGAAACATTGGCTTGTCTGCAGGTAATATATCTGTACATTTTATTACATGCCTTTGTCAAGATACATAATCTAGTTATTTCTCACCCTATAAACTTATGAATTTTGTTTTTATACCTGATCAAGTTACTACTTAGCCTTTTTAATATTCACTCAACTACTGTAATTTGTATACCCTTTTCTTGTGAATTTGATCAGAATAATGATTACATGCTATGAATTCAGGTTTCTTTTCAGTATTCCGCCTTGTAACTAAATTTTTTTTGCTTTGTTCTTGCTAGCACTTCTCAAATGCTGGATTTCCTTGCCCAATCATGCAAAGTCCTTCTGATCACTTTCTGCGTGCAATAAACACGGATTTTGACAGAATCATTGCAATGTGCAAAAATTGGCAGGTATCTACCCCTGACACTTAGGTCTTTTTTGAGCTTAAGTATTTGTCTGATGTTCATAAGTTAACATTAGTACTACGAGTGCTTGTGCCAAATTTCATATCATCTGCTGTTCCATCTACTGACCACAGTTAAAGTTTTACAGTGGTTTTATAGTTTTTTTTATTTGTTGGTATTTTTTGCAGATAGTACTTGTATGCATAAACCCCTTCAACATACTTCAAACCAGAACATATATTTTCAAATTAATATTTTATTTTGCTAAGTAAATTAATATCTTTCTTGTCTTGTTGACACTTCTTTACATGACGTGCACAATTTCTTGACAGGATGATAATGGAGATTTTTCTTCAGTTAATATGGACACAGCTGTTGCAATACGCACCCTTGAAGCAACTTACAAGTCATCAGAAGATGCTGCTGCAGTTGAGACTATGATACTGAACCTAACAGAAAAGGTAGTTTTATTGTACTTGCGTTCCAGCATCAAAAGCTTCTGAAACTCTTATATTAGGATGATTCTCCACTATGTTAGTCAGGTGACCATTAAATTATTCTAGTAAACGTTTTTTTTTTGTCATTTTTACGTGTCTATATAATAGATGTTTCACCAAGATTCTTCATCTTGGTCACCCTTTTAAAGGTTTTGTTTGGTTGTCACTGGCTCTAACAGTGACTTCTATCTCTCTCTATATTTTTTATTTATGTATTATTAATAAAAGTGGTGTGTAGAAATATAAACTTATGATTATCTAGGAGCCCATCGTTGGGACAATGATCATTTTTGGGAGTATTTGGAATAGGAGGGTTCAAATTCAGAACCTATCCAACCTGATATCTATACCATGTTTAGCTACCAGCTCTTCTAAAACCTCAAGGTGTAAGAGGAGCTCTAAATTAGATCATATATTATCTTAACAGTGTTCATCTCTTCTCCAACTTAAATTTTCTTTTTCAGTTTTTTGCAAGAAAAACAGTTACAACTTACATAGCAGTTCAAAAAAGAACTCTAAATGAAATCGTTAAAATAAAGTCATATTTCTTAAATCATGACATCAATAATTATCAACTATCTTATGTACCATTGCGATTTGGTAATCATGAATTCTTTAATCCAATGCTCTGCCACCTTAAGTGTTTGTGTGTCTTGCTCATGCGAAATAAAATTGTCGAAGTCCAAACACATACTTGACATGTAGTTATTGTTACAGGAAGGGTCTTCTCTGAAAAGCAAGGGAAAAGCTAGCAGTAGTGTGCGTATTTTAGTCTTGACATGGAGATCACTGTTAGTTATGTCAAGAGAGTGGAAATATTACTGGCTTCGGTTGATTCTCTATATGCTTCTTACACTATGCATTGGTACTGTATTTTCTGGTCTAGGGCATTCCTTGTCATCTGTTGTGGTGAGTTTCTTCCTTTTAAGCACTTACTATTTAAAGATATTTTGGGGGAAACAAAGTAAATATGAAATCGTAATTCGTTGTTTATACTTCTAATTGAGGTTACTGTGATAATCACCTGCTTGATTAAGTACTTGTAATAATCGAATGAATGAGCTGCTTTCTCACGAGTCATTTTCCTGCTATAGATCTCAAATTCAGAACTGGCCATTCTGAGAAGCTGATGAGTGACCTGAACATAGACAGGTCATGTCATCACAGGCGATTTTTCTCAATCAATCTACATGGACCCCATAACCCTAATTTTAATTCTTATGTTCGGATATGGAGACTTTTATGTTCGGATGATATGCGTAAACTGTGTTCATTTCCCCAATATGATGCTGGTAGCAACAGAAGTATGAAATATCGAAGATACTGGAGAATACTGCCAAAAAAATGGGCCATACACAAGAAAATTTAATCAATAAACAACTCTACCGATCTCTCTTCCTGACAACCTTAATAGGTCAAAGTGAATGTTTTCTTTTAAGATATGTTGTTGGTTCAACGGTTGCAATTGCATTAGAATGGAAGACTGTTATTCATTATTTGTTATCTGTCTCAGTACAAGAAAAGTGTCTACAGCATGATTGCTATTTGCCATGATATAATTATATTAGCTTTTTGTCACAAGTTTTCATGTTTGACCTATATTATGCTCTATTTTTGAATGGCAGACCAGAGTGGCGGCAATATTTGTGTTTGTCTCCTTCACTTCGCTTTTAAGCATTGCTGGAGCTCCTGCACAGATGAAAGAAGTCAGGGTAAGGAGGTCGCTAATTTTATATTCACGTTTAAATAGGTTACAGGTAACATGTAACTGTTTGCAAGTTGGAATTAATATTTCCTATTTCTCAGATACTCATACTACTATTTGATACTTGTGTATTCTTTTAATCCTTTAATAGTTACTAAAAAGCTTCAATTAATGTCACAAGATTTTTAAGCTTTCTTTGCTATTTCTTTCTTTTTACTGATATGTGTATATTAAGAACTAGAAACGTGGATCGATGTATGTTTTTATTGAAGTCTTTCTTCCTGGGAGCAAACGTAAATGCATTAAAAATAAATTTTGTACACAATTACATAAAACTGAATATTTGACGTACATGCACAGATATAGATGGTTGAATATCTTTATTGTGGATGAATAATAAGAATAATAGTCCGCAAAAGTTTCAATTGTTAGAAGTCCTATGCACGAGTTTGGAAAATTGAGTTTTATTTAGCTCAAGGCATGGTTATAGTTTTCTAATATATAATATGATAAATGAAATACGGTTGCGGCCTTTTTCACATTTTTAATGTTGCATGTCTGTGTCTTTACTTTTTATAGTTGTGTACCGGATAAAGTTGTTGCCATACTGCCAGTACTCCAATTAATAGACCGCAATGTCTCAAAAGTGATTGGTGCCCTTTGTTATAGTGCAGCATGCAGCTAATTGTACATATAACAGTGGCGCCTTCATCATTATAATTTAGACTCATTGGTCATACTTTCACCTGAATACTGATCGAATTTTAGCGAGTACTACTCTTCATTGATTTCAAGAAGATTTTGATACTATCATCTAGGATAGTTTCTCATTAGAAGTCATTTATATCTAAAGTTGCAGATTTAGAAGTGGATGTAAGTTTGTCGAACTTTGCGTTTTTAGTAGCTGCAGCTGCAATTCATATTTAGTATTGTCCTGGTTTAATCTTTCAGTTCACGTGTTAAGCATGCACATATTTGATTTATGGTCTTTTATATTTGAAAAACTATCAAACTATATGATAATTTTGGACCTCGTCTTGCGTTTCACAAGTTTCCAGTTCTGGTGTAATATTACAGTTTCAATGTATCTGTTGTTTGTCCTAGTGGACCGTGTTCTAATCATATGTAGCTTGGACAAATATATAATTTGTTTAACTTTTCCTTTGCTATTTATAAATCATTTCGTATATTTGCACTATTATACAAGAAGCTGACTTGACACACTCTCTAATTCTACACGTAATGTATCATGTAGATATATGCATGTGAAGAGTCAAATCAGCATTCGGGAGCATTAGTTTTCTTACTTGGGCAACTCTTCTCCAGTATCCCTTTCATGTTCCTGATCTCAATTTCATCCAGCTTGGTCTTCTATTTCCTGATTGGACTGCAAGACGAGTTTAGGTTGTTGATGTACTTTGTGCTAAACTTCTTCATGTGCCTCCTAGTAAATGAAGGATTGGTACTAGTTATCACTTCCATTTGGCAAGATATTTTCTGGAGTTTCTTAACACTGGTTTCCATACATGTAAGTTGTAGTGATATATAACTGCTAAATTATTTTCATGTTATGGGGTACCTACAGATCTTTTACATTTCTGATGATCCTGTTTGTGCCTGCAGTTGATTAAGTAGGTGTGTTGAGAAAAATGTGTATTATCTTGGAACCATTAATTCAGATGACTGTAATAGAGTGTAGCCTTTAGTTATTTGAGTAATCAAAGATAATTGAACTAGTTGGTAATTTTGAGGACTAATATTTGTTTCTGTTTTGTTCTGTCTTTCAGGTGGTGATGATGCTTTCTGCTGGCTATTTTAGAATTCGAAGTGCTTTGCCTGGACCAGTTTGGATGTATCCTGTATCCTACATTGCTTTCCATACTTACGCCATTCAGGTAGGTTTATATTTTCTTATTAAACGATGAAGGCATAGAAATTTTTATTTTAATCTCGTAACTTCATATATCTTGATGGAAGGACTATGAATTGTACTGCAAAGACACATTATTGCGTATATTAACTGTTTTAAGAGACAAGGTATAATTAAACTAAGTTTTTAAACTTTTTAGTTCTGCAAGTTTGTAAAGTTTTCCTTCCATTTCAAGATAGTGGCTGGATTTTGAAGGGCATAATTCAAGAATTAGAATAATTACCAAAATCAACATATTACCATTATTAAGTGAGACAGGAGAGATTTAAGACGAACATTCTGAATCTTGTGAGTACTTGAAAGCAGAATAGCTTATTTGGGACTTTTGTAGAATGGAAACCTTGTCATTTGAAGTTGTGCATAAGGAATGCTCAACTAAACACAATTAATGAGACCCAAATTTTAAGATTTCTACGGTTTTGCTTCCAACCGTCTTTAACAGTTTCAGAGTTGGTCTCGGTACTTATTATCTTTGTTTATGTTTCAGGGACTCCTAGAGAATGAGTACATAGGAACCTCTTTTGCGGTTGGGCAGGTACGAAGCATTTCAGGGTATCAGGCACTTCAGAATGTATATGATACTTCTTCTGAAAGAAAATCCAAGTGGGAAAATCTATTGGTCTTGTTTCTTATGGTTATTGGTTATCGCGTTCTTGTCTTTATTTTGCTACGTTTTCGTGTGAAGAAGAACTTATCTTTGTGTAGAATATTCCAATGTAATCAAGAAACAAACTCAAGATGAATGGATTATTGTCACTGCTGTGGTTGAAATCCAAATTTTTTCCGGTGGTTTTGATAATCTTTTGGAGGTTAGTTTGGACTAGAGATACATTGCCATGTTAAAAATTGAAGAAGGTTTAAAGGTAGCATAGGCTCCCATGCCAGTTTTGGTTAGAATTAGAGATATATTCCAGTGGTGAGTACCAGGACTTTGGAAAGTTTACCACATATGAACTTGAATGAAGATGTTCATTTTTATGCATCTCTGTTATTCTAAAACTTTTATAACTGAGTTTAGTACTCCATTAGATATGCTCTAGACCAACTGCTTTAATAATTTGATAATTAATTGAACAATTATGAAGTAAAAACATGTTTGATACACTTTTCTATCTCAAATCATGCAAGTATATCAAGTTGCACAAACTGGGAGACGTTGTAGAGCATACAACCTCTACCCTTACAAGGCCAAGATGGCTCTAGTAAACTACAAATCAAAACCCGGCTTCCAAATCAGAACTCGCTTTTCTTTTTGTAGTTTTCTCATGTTATAGCTATCAAACATGGTCTGGGGTAGCATTAGGAGGAGTTGGTGCAGAAGCCACACGGCGGCCACGCTCTGACCTGCTGTTCTCTGCAAATTTAACACTTCCCTGATGC
>PHNY01296724.1:1086-11890 GCA_003724115.2 Anethum foeniculum
GATGTTAATCAAAGAATATTCAATCCAGCTTGAAACCTGTAAGATGAGAGCTATAGTCGATAGTAATAAAAAAAAGTTTGGGTTAGCATGTCAGAGAAGCGGTTCGATGCCAAGATGAAAGAAGCGCCACGAAATTGGGGATGAATGTGTTGAAAGATAAAAAATAATTTAAGAATGATTGCTAAGGCTGCCACGTGGAAGGGCCAATCCTCTGCTTTTATTATATATATATATATAGATATAGATAATACCAAAAATTCTGACTTTTTTAATTCAAATGGTAATGATATAATAGATTAATAGGGTAAAATGTTGGTACTGTTAACTATATCCTATACAAACTTTCAATTTAAATTCGAAGTAAACAGTTTTTTGAACACTTTTAACATCATATTTTGAAATTTTAAGAGAAATATATATTAGTTAACACTTAGACGAGTCTATGAACTTGAAAAGAACTATACACTCATAATGTATATCATTATTTAATCTCAGTATCTAAAAATTCAATAATAAAATAGAGTAGATTAGTCCAAATCTCAAATGATATGCTAGGAAGTATGGTATATTTATTAAAAATGTATAATTTCCCAAACAAAAAAAACGATACAATTGACAAGCATTTGAATAATAGAAACACAAAATCTAAATGGACATTTTCAAGTGGCTACACTATAATTTTAGCTTTCTCCAATTTTTCAATAATATTTATTTATCTTTTTGGACCCTATATCATTTTTCCACTCAAATAAAATAAGTTAAACAGAATATTTTAAATACAATATCACACCATTTAAGTAATCATACATTGTGACAATTCATGCAATTTACTTGCCATCATGTGGTAAGTATTTTTTGCCAGATTCCGTCATCTCGATCAAAATTCAGAAATTCTCATTTTTCATTCCTATACTCCTATTGCAGTATTCATTAAACATAATATTCCTGATTACAGTTAAATTACATATAATCAAGGACTTAATGGTCCTAATACATCTAAAAAAAAATTAATTAAAATACATGAACATTTTTCTAATTACACAATTTAATTATGTATTTATAATTATATCATTAAAATATACTATACATTTAGGTAAACTCCATAATTGCGTATATATAGAAATCTTCTTTGATGTAATTAATGTGTTTTAGTATTTTTCATATAATATTTTATATCTTACATATAAAAATCAAAATATATAAATTTTATTTTAAATATTTGTCTCATATATTAAATTGCCCCATCCATAAAATCAAATTATTTTAAATATGTATCAAATTGCCGGACCCGTTAAATAAAAATACAGCCGGTTAACCTTGTCCTAGAAGGGCCAAAACAAAACCCCCCCAGGCCCCCACTCCACTAAACCCTTAAACAGAAACCCTACTGAACTAAAAATGGGAAAAACAGGAAGAGGTGGCAGAAGAAATCACAAGCTGAACAAACCCATTTCTTCATCTTCTTCAGCTGCTCATTCAACACAACCCCTTGTAAACACTCTGCCTGAAGAACTCATTGATCAGATTTATATCTATGCATCTTAAGCACAACACTTTATGTAATAAGCAACTTATATGTAACACTTATGCTTATGATTTTAAGTTCAAGAATTGTTGGAAAGTTATTGCGTTTATTAGGCTTAGTGACCCGATTATTCCTGTTCTTGAAATTGATTTGGATATTAAAGTTAGAGATGAGTATCCGGGTACGATTAATTTTACTGATTTTTCGAAAAAGATGGTGATGGTGGGTTCGATTAATGGGGTTATTTGTTTGTCGAGTCATTTGAGGGAAATGAAGGGGAGGTGTGTTTTTCGAGTGTTGGGTTGGGTTTTGTTGCGGAGGAGGAGGATTTTAGGATTGTAAGGATTGTGCCTGTACGTCGTGTTCCAGAGTCTCGAGAATGCTGGTCCAGGGTTGAGGTTTACTCTGTTAATAGTGATTCTTGGATAGATGTTGACAAGGAAGATTGTATTCCCTTCTGGCCTAATTTACCGAATTCAAGTTTTATACTTAAAGGAGTTCCGTATTTTGTAGGAGTTGATCTGCTGCCGGAAGATTTGGGGACATATAACCCTTATCTGCATGAAGTTTTGGCTGCATTTGATCCGTTGACCAGGGCTTATAAGAAGATCTCTTATCCCAAGCATGAAGGATTCTGTTGCTGCTCTTGTTCAATCCCCTGGAAAGTATCCGAACCACTTGGTGGATATGTATGTGCTGGATGAGAACAATGATAACAGGACGAAGGTATATACTATTGAGCACGCTTTTGAAGGATTGCGAATTCTTCAGTGTTTGACAACGGGTGAGATTGTGCTTGAGACTTGGAAGGGTAACAACATAGCTGAACGGACTCCTTACTTCTGTTACCCCGAAACTCATGATCGTGCGTATTACAATGGCTGGTTCGACTACTTGGATCCACTTTGGGGTGAGTCTTACATTCACGTAGAGAGTTTAGTTTGTGTTAAGGGCATGGAAACTACTGGGAAGGAAAAAAACAAGAAAAACAGATCTAGTAGGAAGAACTGGTATGTGCATTAGTGAAATTTTACTTTGTTTTGTGTTTGTACTGTGCCTTGTGATTTTTTGTCATGATATCTGAATGCACTCAACATGCTGATAGTTTTTGAAGTAGAGAATAATGACGAGAATTAAGTATTGTTTGTCTAATGTGTTGAGACAACCTAATACAACTACTTGTAAGTTGCAGAATGAGACCAAATGTAGCTTTAATCAAGCAGTTGGCCCATAGGATGGTAAATTGTACATAGGTCATGAAGGGTGTGATTTTAAACCTTGTTGCTATGGGCTTGAATTTTTACAGATTCACCAATCCCACTAGGAGATACATGCTCCTTAAATACTAAAACGAAGATGTAACTAAAGTTTTGAAATAGTCAGTTTCTTCTACATATGCAAAGCAGTGGCACATGGATAAGCTTAAGATTGCTGAGGAGTTACCTTGGTGCTTACTAGTACAGTAATTGTTGTTTATAGAATTTTTATTCTGCTTAATAAGTTGTATATTGCTCTGGTAGTATCAAAATTGACTTCCATAATTTATTTAATTAAGAAATAAAAAATTGAAAACTAAGAGGTCATAGAAAATGTTAGAAGCTTATTTCTTTGGAGAAACATTATCAGTTTCAATATATGTTCCGCTTGCACTTTATTATACATACTGATGCTACTGCAAAAATGTCTCTTGACTTTGTTTTATAGAATTGCTTTGTTGTAATGACTCGGTTTTCTCTTGCTTGTAAAATTTTCGATTCGAAAATGTTGCTTGTAAAATATCTGTTATGGTTACAAATTTGTCTGATTTGCTATAATACACAAACAGATACATATACATATAGGTAGAAGATGTTAAAACGTTTGGTCATCACAAGTGTATTTTTCTCTCTGACAGTCTTATATTTTCTGTGTCAAGGTCCATAGTCTGTTAACCTTTGACTTATATTGTATTTCTTCTCTGCACGAAGTAATGGCTATTTACTTGCAGGACTGTGTCGCTCTCAAAAGATTTTGGGTCAGCGTTGCATCTGAACTAGTTTGCTGCTTGATCAATGGGCAATACTCAGGAACGAAGTCATTGGAGGACATGTGGAAGGATTAGTCTTCTTAGTAATGTTATGTTGGCAAATTTCTGGTGTACCTGAAGTAAAATTATTCTTGTTAGGACGTTGAACTCAATTTAGGTCAACCTAAAGCTTCGTATGCAACTTTGGAAATCAAAAGGGGTCACTTCTCTAAAAAATGGTGAGCCTTTAACTTGTACTACAGCCATATTGTAGCTACTTCCTTTGCTGTTCCTGATTCCCTTGGAACCTGCTTCCAGTTATGTTATATGTTTGTTGAGAATTTTAGTATTGTGTGATATATTACTTAGTTATCTACATATGCATTGCATTGTTCTTATTCATGTCTGATTGAATATGGAGCATCTACGTTAGCAGTTGGAACTCAGCTTACTAGCCCTTCGTATCCAGGGCTATGACTGAGTGAAGTTTTTTCTTACTCAAGTTTAATTTCGTTAAGGAATGGTCGAATGCGAGCTTAGTTCAAGCTCCAAATTATGTTCAAGCACCAGTTCACTAAGGTACAGGTGTACAGATCACGAGTCCCACCTCACGAATCAGCTCTCTTGGTTTCGAATCAAAAAGAGCATAAGATAATTAACTTCTGCTGCTGCCAGATATTTTATTTAATGCAAAGTTTTGAAGCACGAATCAAGTTTACAACCTAAGCTCACTTTAAAAATCTATTGTACTACTTGCTAGAGTATCATATAAAATCTGTCTGCTTAAAATGCCAATAATTTTCTTGTACCGCTCAACTCTATGTTGCATTACGAAATTATGAAATGTTAATGCTTGATTATGAACATGCCACTGGTATTGTGTAAACTTCATGATTTGATGCACACATTAAGCAATGTACATATATTTGATTCACTTGGTATTTCTGGAAGTCTACTAAATTAGAAATTCTTATCCATCTGCATAACCTTTTTTTTATTCATGCAGTTGGTTAGAAATGGTAACAACGCAAACACCACTGCACTTGAAGAAATGCAGTGATTTGGAGAGGGGAAAAAACACTTTGAACACACAACTATACTGGTGATATAATTTACAGACTGGTTCCTACCACACGTCTAGTTCGCACCATATCCAGAACAACCGCATACCAATGATATGATTTAAGCGCTAGCTCCTAGGCGTCTAGTACTTACACTTTTAACTATCAGGTCCAGGTTTGGATTATTGTTCATATACCTAACCGGCCCAAATACTAACGGTGATCAGCTAAAAGCTCGCCTCTTCCGGAAGTGCCTCAGCTATGTATGTACTTCCTCAGTTATGTTGCCCTGGGGTTTAAGTATGCGGCACAATCTAGACAAATCAACTTTCTCCTGAAAGAAAGAGATAGTTGCACATGTAAGAGTTGAGAACTTGTATAATTGCTTATCCTGTAGTAAAAAGAGAATTCACAAAGCAACTTCTAATACTTGTGGCAGACTTGCCATAACACTTGCCTCAACGTTATTGTGGTTATATCTAACTGTGAACGCACACCTGCACCCTCTTATATCATGCAATCTCCTCTTGATCTCTATAATATGCGCATCATAATATTTTGCCAGATCTTTTCTTTCCTAACAAACCATAAAAGAGCCCAAATCAAAGCAGAGCTACTTTAGGATAACATTAATTTTGAACAATCCAGATTAAAGTACAAGTAAATATTTGAGCTACCTGAAAGCATAACACTAGGTCACCGACTTTCAAGGTATGGCACTCTGAATGCTCTAAACCAAGAGAGCGTTCACGAACACATTCTTTTACATTTACCCACTCATCTTCATCTGATCCAAAGCCAATAAATCTTACAAGAGCTTCCTGAAACAGATGACAGATGAATAAACCGAAAGACTACATGTCATATAATCATACAAAATTACAATTCTTCCAATTCTAACATTTGTGTTATTCCTTATCAAATAGAAATACTGATAAGCTGGTCTAACGGGTTTCATGAACACACTTAAGTCTCAACCTAAGAAATTTAAAAGGAGCCAAACAGGATGCAGCTAACAGAAGCAGCAAAACAGGTTCCAACCAGTATTCTTCTCCAGAAATATGCATATGCAAATATGCAAAAGCAGGCACGGAAATATAGAAAGAATAAAAAAAACACCCATATGCAATCATAAAGGATTCACAATGTGACTCAGTTACTTACCATTTCTCCAGAAATACTGTTACTTCTGCAATCCTTGAATTCATCGACATCATACCTGTACTCAAACATAACATTACATGTGCAGGTCGACTAGATCATCACAGGGAGAGAAAAAAGAAATTCCAGAGACATACAGGCTACAACACCAGCCAGTGAAGAGTCTGAAGACTATGGAACAACAAAACATGCATATGCAACATAATTACATAAATCATAATTAGGAATACATTGGTCAAACATAGGCTTAAAGGCCCCAAACTGACCAAGGGCATGCTTTCTTTAAAAAGATTATGTTGATGTCATCAGTACTGTTAATACATTATAAAACTTAGTTTTTCCGATTAAGACACTCTACATGCTAAATAAACTTTGATAATAGTATCTAGATATTTTTACTATTTTTTTGAGTAAAAGTAGCTAGATAATTCAGATAACTACAATACAACAATTTTGTTATTACTTTATGTATGCTTACCATGCCCCATCTTTTAAAGACTTGGCTTCAAATTCCAACTTCGATGAATTTGATTCCTTTTCTCCTGCAGTAGAAACAAGTTTTATCGTAAGATGTCAATACATCAGCCATCCAAGAGTAGAAGGTCTTATACTAATTCTTTTTGAAATTATCTTTAGGCCACTTTCCAATTGATAGCATCCCAACCTTCTGGTATCACATTCTATTTTTACCAGACCTCTTATGCTCAGATTAAAAGCTAAATATACTTCCAGGCTCCAGCAATACCCATCTTATGCTCATGTTATGCTTCTTAGCTATCGAGCTAAAGCTCTAAAGCCTCATTGGTAGTGTGCCTTACAAAACCATCTCATCTTGATTTCGTGATGGATAAGAACAATGACACAATATGGCACTTGGACATGTTGCTCTGGCCCTAGGACTACTACACTCACCAATGTTCCCTTCTCATGCAATACAGGAACATTTAATTTTTCTAACAAATTGAGCACCATGCCATGTTAGACCTCTAGTCCTAAAGTTTCCCTCAAACCTTCCACATTGTTACACAATAGAATAACCAAAAATCTAGGCATACGAGTTGCACCCTCTGACACAAAAAATTCACTGTGTACCGTGTCTGTACCCCCATTTACTCTTCAAACATTATTGAGCTCAGATGTGTACAGAGATAAACTAACAGCAAATTTCACTCTATCTTAGCATCTTGGTGATTTCAACTACTTGATTATAAAACATTCTAGTATCATAAACCAAAGCAATGAGAAAAGAACGAACACCACGCCATCCAAATTACAGAAACTAAGTTAATTCATCAAAACAAAGGCAAAGCGATAAAAACATAGTAGTCATATATTAGTAGTCATGTTGCAATAAGAAAATTCTTTGACATGTGAATACAAGTCTTAACACGCATAGTTATATCATCATATTTGCCAGATAAATTAAATCTAGAAATAGTCTGGTCTATTCTACTTTGCTATATAAGAACGTTTCAAGCTCTAAGCACTTGAAAAATGTAAGAAAAACATTATGAAGAAAGACCATAATGTAAACTCAAAACAGGAACATGAAACCTGAAATTCAGAGAATAAGACCACCGAGGGTCATATATATTCTATATGAAATTGAACAAGTTTCTCTAAGAAAATGCTTATGTGTTGATTGCCCTTCATTTTTTCAAGAGAAAAAGAAACTAAAAATCATCCGATCAGGGGATGGTCTTACTGAACTAACATCAAACCACACAACCTCACAGAATAAAACTTATCCCATGCAACACCCCAACAACGATACCAATAAAAGTACCTTACCTTCAGATGTAGGGGTACTTTCATTTGGTTTGTCCAACGGCAAGGTGTCTGAAATCAACTTGTTGGAGCCACCAACTGAATCTTCTTTGGGTGACGAGACAACCTGGGGATTCAGGAACCAATTTTGTACCTATAATAAAACCCACATAAACATACGTTAAGAATCAAACAAAAAACTCTAGTACGAAGCAAAATGATGACGGACAAACATTTAGAGAACCTCAATCCACTTCAATGCAGGTTTCCCAGCTCGACCCTTCGAGGAGCTTTCAAATTATAAATAATAACATAAACAAATAATTAGGTTAACGCTCACCCTCGACAATACAACAAAAAAAAGCATAAAATATACATTTCACATTATGTATATGCAAATGACTGCAAGAATTCTCACTTAAAACTCCTTGTAAGTTTTTTACAAAACGCAACATCCGTTGTCTCTTCTCCTGATTCCTTAAGCAACTTCTCCATTCTCTCGACCTGTTTTAGTTCAATCGAGTAATAAAACAGTGTCATAACTTAAAACCCCCAAAGATCGTATAAAAAACAAAAACAAAGTATCAATTAAATATAACTGATCATTTCATATATCCCGTAAAAAATAACACGAATCGAACACTAAAAAATCAGCATCAATTCCACCACAAACAAACAATTGAAGAGCTGCTATACAAAACTAGCACAACACACACACGCACCAGGTGTATTACAAAGGAATTAAGATAAAGGAATATAATTAATTAAAGCTGCATAATTAATTAATGTTTTCCATATAAAAAACAGCTGAAATCTAGTTCTAATCAGTAGAATCATGTGTGTGTGGGAAGAGAGATAGATAATAGAGGGAGAGAGAGAGAGAGAGAGCGAGAGAGAGAGAGAGGAGAGAGAGGGGAGAGAGAGAGAGAGAGAGAGAGAGAGAGATGAGAGGGGGAGAGAGAGAGATAGATTAGAGGGAGAGAGGGAGAGAGAGAGAGACCTCGGATTTAGTGAAGCCGGAGAAGACCTGACGGTGTCGTTGCCGGAGACGATCCATTTTACGAGAAAGCCCTCGCTCAGTGCTCTATTGTGAAATTTGATGAAACTGAGAAACAGGGGCTATCAGTGGATCAGTCGATGTATGTTTTAGATAGTACTGTGGACCCGTTTAGGATTCCTTAAAAATTCTAACTTATGACTTAAAGCGGAAAAGTGTCATATAAGTGATATGTAAATTATTATTTATAAGTTATTTAGATGTTTGGATAATTTTATTTATAAGTTGGTGATGTGTTTGGTAATTATAACTTATAAGCTATAATCTTTTTTTAAAAAATTTTAATTTTACTTTAATAATTTAAGAGATTGGTTCCCCAAAACTTTTTCCATGCAGCACTAAACTTGATGTATTTCAACTTGTATGCGCATATGTATGCACGCCGATCACATCATATTATTATGAACGAGGATATAAAGCCGCGCTACGCGCGGCACGAAATCTATTTTGAAAATTATATGATAATATTATCGAGCGAGATCAATTATTTAACCAATTTATAGTAGATAGAAAATTGTATGTTATAAAATTATTTTAAAAATTATATATTTGATGACATTGCTAAGCGAGATCAATTATACTTGTTACACATAAGCATTTCAGAACCGTTTTGGGAGTCAATTCAGGATATCTAACATTTTTCATAATTTGATACATAAATATAAAATTAACAAAACAAAATTTAAAACAGGAATATTAAGATACAAATTTTTTAAAAGCAAAAAAGTCAAGCAAAAATTTACAACATTTACGTGATTTAATAACAATCTTATCAAGAAAAGGTTTTTTTTATTTTGCGCCACTCAAAATTTTTTAATAATTCATAATTTATATGTAAATAACTTTTTAGGTTCGATTATCTCTACTAACATATCTAAATTTATTATTTATTACTTCAAAATTTTATTAATAACATATTTAATATCTACTCATAATGTATTATTCAACTTTTAATGATAAATTAATATATAATATTTACATTAGTAGATTTAAATACATTATATAAAATTTTANTTTTGATCAAGAGTTTGCGGAGAATTTTAAGACTAATCTCACAAAAAAGTATGGTTAATGTATGAAGTTTTAATGTGAAAAAAAATTCTTAATCGTGTTGATTTATTATTTAATATTATGTTATCAGCTAAACTATCGATATTCACAGGATTCTTTCTTTTATATAATTCGTGTTCTTATGATTTTTATAAAATATTAAAAGTTCCGTACAACCTGTGCATTGCACGGGCAATAAACTAGTATAAATAAACACTAGCAAATTCAATATAAATTCAACTAAAAAAATTGTAATATATTTATAGGAAAAATCGTTGTACTATGTTAATTTTGATTTTAAACCGTACTAAAAAATTGCGTTGATTTAGTATGATTTCGAAGCGTATTTTAATTATACACTTATATTTTTATTAATAAATAATTCATAAGGGTTGATTAGTTAACATGTTAGGTAGTGATGTTTTTTTAAACATGTTATATTTTGAGAGCTGTAAAATTCATATCAAAATCGTTTATTTATTAGAAATATTTCAACAGGAATTAAAGGAATCTAAGATAACGCACAAATTTTAATATACTTCGTTATTACTTTTTACGTTATACATGATCCGGATCAGTTCAATTTTAAAATAGATTTCAGATCAAATTGCAAAAAATGACTTTAAAATTTTCAATCACAATTACAAATATGATTCCAATTAATCGCATCAATTTTAACTGCAAAATTGTAGTCAATGCGCTTAGATTTGTTATTTAAATACCTAATACAAATATACAATAAATCAAATATTATAAATTGTATATATTACTTCAAGTTATTGTTTTTTGAGACACAAGTAACCTACATAAATTTATGAACAAATACTATAATAAGAAAAAATTGAGTTCAAAGCAGTGCAAGGCTAATCCTATATACACCACCACTCTTTGCCTCTGGATAAGTATTCACAAATTATACAAAGGGGAGTTACAGACTTAAAGACATAAAGCTGGTTTGGGCAGTATTTCGAGTCATGTTATTGGCGAGCAGCTTGAGCTCAAACTTGTTTAGTGCATGTTTGGCTGCTTCTCCGTTTTGCTTAAATGAGCCAAATGTCCATTTCCAAAAGCACTGGACTGTTTGGCAGACAGAATGAAACGGGCATATATTGGACAGAAAGCACATATATTGAAAGTTAGTCCATAGGTACTTTTTTCACACCATTCTGCTTATTTCC
>PHNY01296732.1:1076-27843 GCA_003724115.2 Anethum foeniculum
TATACTTTTATTTAGAAAAAAAAAAATTTAAAATTATTTATGTAGCTATGTTATAAGTGAGCGTTAAAATGCGTGCCGATCCCCCGTCCCCCAATGCATACTACTCAGGGGACGGAGAGAGTACTTAATTAGTGTACTCCTTGGATTATTATGAAATGTGATATTTAAGGGTCTCCTTTAGCATTAAAAGTTCGAGAATCAAGAAGGTATAGCCTAAACCATGGACATTTTGTAGTACTTTTGCACATCCCAATAATAGGTTGTTAAAGTGCTAAACTTGCTAGGAGCCAAATTTAACAAGAAATAAGAACTACTAATTCATTAATAATACAGATAATCACTTGTATAAAAATTCCGAATTTTCGTAAGGAAGTACAGGAGTATCTTCCTCGTTCTTTTTATTGATTATCGACAATTTGAATTTTATCGAAGACGAGATGAGTTTATTAGTACTCCCTTTGTCCCATTCAATTTTTTACGTTACTTTTTAGCACGCTTTTTAAGACTCATTTAAAATATAGTTCCATAACTTTTTTTAAAAATTTATTTTTCTGAATAAAATTTTAATGTTTAAACTTTTATTCAGGAAAAAAATTTAAAAAAATTATTGAATAACACGTTATAGGAACCTCGAACTGCGTGTAAAACAGTAGACGTAAAGAACCTATCAGAACGGAGGGAGTATGACGTATTAAGTTAATTAAAAAAGTTTTTCTAATTATACAGTTTTCGACATCCTGTAAAAATAACGAATTAACGCCTCTAAGGAGGTCAAACTTAAAAGTTACTCCCTCTTTTTTTTTTTATTTGTCACTTTGACTTTTGGCACACATGTTTAGGTTCTTTGACCCGATAGTAAAAAATATTATTTTTGATTAATTTTTTTTCTGAATTAAAATTTTGATTATCTATTTTTATTCAGAAAAAAAATTGAAAAAAATTTATTTTTAATATGTGGTCAAAAGACCTAAAGATGTGTGCCAAAAGTCAAAGCGAATTAAAGGCCATGATCAGTTGCAAAGTACAGATAAATGTGTTATCTCATCTAGCACCTCGCACCCTCTAGTCCTCCACGTGTCTCCAACTGCCAGCCACCCCCGCACAAAACCCCTTGATATATGCACCCTATTCTTTTCCTTATATAGTTCCCTGGCATCCTCATCTCCCCATAATAACAAACAAAATGTCTACATTTTCACACATCTCAACTCACCTAATGTTCTCACTCAAAGTCCTTACCATCTCCTCATCTCTCTGCTTCTTAGCCATGCTCCTCAAGCTCTCCCTTCCTAACCTCACAGCCTTTGCACTGTCAGACTTCCCCTCCATCTTAAACGCCGTCGCTTCATGGCTCAAACCACCTTATTTGTACCTAGTTATAAACTGTATTATTATCACTATTGTTGCTACTTCTAAGCTCCAGTCTAGGTTTGATCACTACGCCTTTTCTCCGCCGCCACCTCAGGTTGTACGGGTCGGGAAGAGTGATGATGAGGTGGCGGCGGAAGTGGCGTTTGATCATTTTTCTTTTTCTCCTCCTCCCCCGCCTGTCAGAGTGTATGGCGGAGGAGGGGGAGTGGGAAAGAGTGTTGACCAAGTCAACACGGTTGTAACGGAGACGTTGATGTCAACGTCTCCGTTATTTGATTATGGTTATGGTCCGGTGAAGGTTTCGGATTCTAGTGTGTACGGAAATATGGAAAGTAGGGTTGTCAACAGGGCCGAACCTAGAGATCTGGATGTCGTAGCTGTGAATGAGGTGGAAAATGTGAAGACGGATGGTAGGGTTTTGGAGAGTGAAGAGAAAGTTGAAGCTAAGAGTATTGATAAGGAATGTGATTTAGATGATACTTATGTCAAAGTAATGAATTTGACGTCCAATAAGGTCATAAGTAGAGCACAACCGGCAGTGACGGAGTTTTTAAAACCGCCGGCGTCGTCTAGGTTTGGTCACCGGAAAGTTGTCAAAACCACTCCTGATCATCAAGGTACATGTCTATCCTTTTTTTTTATATAAATATTTAAACGGATTTTTTATTTTTTATTACGTGCCCGTGTGCACACGTAAACGCGGATGCGATTAGTTCTTTTTCTTAAGTAGTAGCGGATCCCTTGTATACACAGAAATTACCACAGTAAGTTTTAAATTTATAAATTACCGCACTTATTACGTTTTCATAAACACATTGTAAAAAAAAATCAATATTTAAACTAGTTGTCCAAATGAGGTGATATTTCCGAAAAGGATAACTAGCTAAATTTAGGAAATGTACGGAACACGACAAAATGAGTGAGAAAGTTTAAAAAACAGTTGGGCTTGCTTGCTAAGCTGCACGGTTATTAAGATGATAAGGCTCTATTTTTTCCAACTCCATTCGTCATTTCTTCCCGGCCTTTTTTCCGAAATTCAAACTTCCTTCTCGAGATTTCGGATTTTCTATTAATAGTGCGTCTAAAGTCTTAATGTTTTAGAACGACTGATTAGTTAACAGGATATCAAACCTCGGAAAGGTTTACAGGTTTTAAACTGACCGATTACTTAACACTGTGAATGTAGCATTACTGATATTTACTTATAATGCTTTCAATTTGATTAAAATTTATATTGTTCAGGTGGAAAAACACTGAAAGTAACAAAACCTAAGAGGCACGAGACACTGGAGAGCACCTGGAAAACAATAACAGATGGACGACCAATGCCATTAACAAGACACCTTCGAAAATCCGACACTTGGGAGAATCATCCTGCACACAGCACTAATGCTAAGGATTTTCAGGATTACAGTAAGATGACAAAATCCGAGACGTTCAACGATCGTACTATCAGGAAAAAGAAATCATCGTTGTTGTCGCGATCTTCTGGCTCAGGGAAACTCAAGAAAGATCCGTCGTTAGGTCAAGACGAGCTGAACAAGCGAGTGGAAGCGTTTATCACTAAGTTTAATGAGGATATGAGGTTGCAGAGGCAAGAATCTCTTAATCAGTACATGGAGATGATTAACCGTGGGGCGGGTCCTTAATTAGAGATTAAGAGGATAGAAAATGTAACATGCATGAGTTTAGGTTTGTAGATTATTTCTCATCTTTTCCAGCTGCTGAAGATAAAAAAAAAAAAAAAAAAAAAAAAAAGTGACTGAGTGGCAAAAAGTTGAATTTACAGTGGGCAGTGGCCTCCTCTTTTTATCTAATGGTCATGTAAATTATTTGTTTTGTGTAACTATGTTGTTTTTAAAAATGCTAAAAGAAGATGTTAATTATACCTACAATATATTGATCTGCCCTTTTTTTGTATTATTTGTCCTGGTAATCTTACGGTTCAAGATCTCATTTCTATTTTATAAGAACCGAAATATCATTATTAAAACTATGTAATATATTTTGTTTGCAAGTTATCTAGTTACTATTCTTCACTAAATAATATAAGAAGAGATTGTCTTATTTTCGTGTGTTTGTTCCCTAGATCTAAGAATTGTTTTGATTTAGCTAGTATTTTATTTAAAAATTTGAAATTATAAGGTTGCTATTTGTCACGTTTAGTTCGTATTTGGTTTTGATTTTTTGTTGTTTCACCGTTTGTGTGAGTTTTGTTATATTCTCACCCATTATGTGAGTATGACGCTTGATTTAGTAATAAAAATTGTTATTTTATTGACACGACTGGTTATGTAGATTCTGTATGACTTTTTATTGTTAAATTAACTCATTGTCAAAAAAAAAAAAAAAAAAAGGCAACCCATATATGATCTATTTAAGAATATTTTGATATTTTCGAGTACCAATCGGATCTTACTTTGAAGTGGTAAAATTGTTGACCTTTTTTTCCTTTCTTTGGAGCATCAAATTTGTACGATATGTTGACATCAATGTTTTGGTAATATTGCTACATACCCTAAAATGAATCCGAAAATTTTCACACATCATGAAAATGTTCACACATTGTGTTTTATTAGTGAAACCAAATATGCCTGCACGAGTAGCCCATTTCATCCATTACTTAATAAAATTACAGAAACTCAATATTTTGGAACAATTTTAAAAACGAATTCGAGAACTCTAGTATTTTTCATTTTTTATCATCAAATTGTGATACTAATACAAACTGTACCAATATTTTGGGGGTAGGAGTGCTTACAACATGCAAATAGCAAGCATTCAAAGTACTCATGTCACACTTTGTCCTTGAGCAGCAGTATGATATATGATGAGGAAATATTTTCTATCAGCTTCAGTTCACATTAATAATCTCAAACTGACTAGCAATGTGTTACCGACTTACCTTATCATCTCATTGTCTGTCTCCATCTCCGTATTTAATGACACTTCTATTATTAGATATAACAGATCTGAAGCCATCTGCTTCTTCAAAGCAATACTTTGAATGTAACTCCCATGGACAGCAGCTTGCTACCTCCATTCCTCATATCCGTTGAATGACAACATATCTAATTTATTATATACGCGAGGACCTATCGCGTATACGATCAAGTAATCAACTCCTGAATGGGCAGGCCTGTGATCTTCCGGAAATGTATAAATGCTATATTATAGTTTATACACATGCATATGCATTAAAAAACACACTATCTATCAATATGGGCAGTTTTTAAATGCAGGCATTTCTTTATGGTTCTGACATTGCTGTAGTTCAGGTTATAGATCTAGTGAACTGTAATTGGTTGACTAAACTGAAGAGGTGGATATAATATTCAGCTATTCTTCTTGAGCAGTTAACCGGACAGCAGTTGAATTTCACAGAATCTAAGTATTATAAAGAAAATATACATGTTCCCATGTGATCAGGTTTAAGGCTTTCACACAGCAGGGAAGACATTCACTTGCAGAAGATGAAACCAGAATGGTATATGATTTACAAATTTACTATGTGACCGACTTCTTTTTGTTTCTATTTGGACCAAAAGTATATATACAAAGGTACTTACAACATCTGAGGAACGGTAGTTTGCAATTTATACAACTACAATGCTGGTGACATCATGTAACATTCTACAAATCAATGTCCTGTAAATTTTGGTGCTATCGTATTTCCTTTTTTCTTCTCACACACAACTAAAAGGCAAGAAGCACAAGCAGTTTTAGATAAAGTACCATGAAACATTGTTCTCTGTTACTTCTGTTATACCACAACACTGCACGACTGCATCATACCTGAAATTTCACATAGACATTGTTGTTGCTGGAAAGGTCTTATCTAGCAGAGTATAAATACCCCCACCTAATAGGAGAGCTCCACTGCAAATTAAATTCAACATAGTTTTTAAAGTAAGTATGCTTGTAGGTGTTAAAGTCTCAACAAGCAGGATAATTAGATCTATGCAGCAACCCTTGCTCGGAAATAATCAGTATCTAGAGTAGATTTAACGTGTGACAGTTAAGCCAGTAATTTATCATTATAGTGCAATGGGCCATAACATCTATCGGTATAATAAACATAATATGTCCCAGACGTGACAGGAACGATACATTTGACGCTGAAATTTTAAAGTTTACCTCATTGGGTTAATCCAGGCTGAGAACTTGCGGAACGACAGTAGACTCTGCACGTTTCTATGTGTCAGATAATGCCGAAAATTTCATCACCAAAATGTCTAAAATTTTAATAAAGGCATATTTAGGTAATAGGAAGATTGTAGAAGAAAAAAATAAGAAGAAAACTATATGGGTCTTAGCAGTAAGCTCTAAACTAACCACAAATCTTGTTTTGATATTATGCAACTAAATCTTAAGTAATAGAGTCTGTTACAATTTCCCAACCATTTTGTGCATCAATTGACAGAACAATAATGATATGAAGCAGCAAGTAACATGTCAGAAGTTCAGTAAAAGGATCTATAGTAAGTTGGTAGATAAAATACCTGCAATGCTCCAGCAAAAGAAGCAGCGAGAAGTAAAGGAGCAACATATCCGGTTGTATATGTTAACAGTAAGCTGCCACCTATTATCGGATCCTGTGTCATAAATTGAATCTGATTATCTAACCTGTTGATATGCTAATAAGTGTTTGACGTGGACTACTATATGATTTATAGTTGAAAAACAAAGATTATGCACATCAAATATTCAAATAAGAGAACACGTCATTTATATGATTATATTTATGATAATGATTATATAGGTAAATTTCAATTTTCTTTTAATGCCATGTTATTTACAATACTCCCAAGGACAAATGATCACATTTCCTGTTTCATGGTATAAAGGTATCCATTAAAAAGTAGTAGTATTTTTCTGAACTGTCAACAACTCAACATGTCATCCAATCTATACAGTTGGTATTTACTATAATTAGACTTCTATGAGTACCTTGGATGATGCTACATATGCAAGAAGGGTTGCCAGCACTGGTGTACTGCAAGGAGATGCAGCTAATGCAAATGTAAGACCAGCCAGATATGCTTGAACACCTACAAATCGGTACATATTTTTTTAAGTATATCAGGTAATGCTACAGATGTTGCAAATGCATAGCAAGGTCTTGATTTTATTATGTTTGATCATTTACTTGAGGGAAAATTAGCAGCAGCAGCTCGTGGATCAAAGTTGTCAAAGAAAGAGGGAAGTTGCAACTCTACTATCTGCAAAATCGGCCAGCAAGCAGGACATTACAGGTAAATAATATTTCAGCATAACAGTCAATTGCAAACGATACTTGCACAATCACTAAATCATTCATAAAACTGGACATGTCGAGCCAGGTACATTGAATATTGTTCCTGTGATTCCAGAATAATATTGAATAAAAAGATTCAAACAAAGAATACTGTTGGACATGTAAGCCAGAAATTAACTACGGAAAATGCTATATATCGTATCCCAAACCAATGGCTATAGATCACGCGACAGCTGTTAAGTTATTTTTCTTTTACAAAATCAACCCTACAAATGGCATGAAATTCATAGGCCAAATAGGTATTCAAGTTCCTGAGTTCTTGACAATGGGACTCCTTATAATCAAAAAATTTAGAAAATCTCAGCTGTAAATGTATATTATATTTCAACACTTACAGATACCTCATTATACGAAGATGTAGCCAGGCCTAAAATATATTTATATAGGGAAAGATGAGCTCGTGTTGGATGAAGTCGTGTTTTAAAACAGATAGTACTACCAATGTATTATTGTACTCACACAGTGTGAATCACACACACACCACCCTCTATCATACATGATGTAACCCCTTCTCAGAATATAATAATATATTTTTCTACAAATTAGATTTCTTTTGTATACAAGGAGGTGGGGATGAGACTTCTAAGGTGTGTGGACCTAAAGTTCCAAAGAATGACATCCGCTACTCAGGTACTCTGTCACCCTGACTCTTTATTTTCTCCCGAGTACCCATGGCAGACACTCGACACTCGGAAGCACTCAAGCACTTATTTTGGGACCTAACTTGTAAAAATAATTATAAAATCGATTTCAACACTTGGATGCATCTTTTCTAAACAATCTCATCCAAGTCCGGTAACAACGATCCTTTTAGAAAATATATTTTATTTTAAAAATAAACTAAAGATGTCCTTGAGGATACATATATCCATGAACGAAATACTTTAGATTAAACTCTCTTTTTGTTTTATAAAAATTATATCATATGTTGGAGAAATAAATCATTGGGGGATTAGTTTGTTTATTTTAATAATATAAATGTTATATTTTAGAAAACAGAATTTTTTTCGAGAATAATTTATATTTATTTACATATTTTGAAAATCAAATACACCTAACTTTGTAAACAATCCTACGAATAATGTTATTATATTATGTTAGAGATGACATACTCAAATTAATACATCAGCCTAACACCTTGAGGTTTTATGAAAGCTGGTAATTTAACATGGTATCAGACCAGAAGTCTTGATTACAAATCAAGGGAACCTCAGCATTCTCAACATATTTAATTAAGGAAAATAAGGATAATATGATCCCGTTACACCTCATCTTAATCTTAAGGTTTAGGGTTAAGGTTGGCAACTCTAAATATATATATATATATATATATATATATATATATTTATATATTTATAATTATTTTGGATATAGTGATGGTCTACTTTTGTAGCTTGAATACTTTGATAAAATTTATAATATACTCGTCTTATTTCAGAAAAAGAGATGTCCAATTCCCAAAATGACCCTTGGAAAATAATTCATTTTAAATAAATACATGAACCTTCTATGAAAAGGAGAAAAGAATATATTATACTCAATTTTCCATATTCACCTATCGCTATCATATTAGAAAACTTGTCATAAAAGTAATTAATATTTTTGATATTATATTAAAGTAAATGTAATTTACCATATTACTCTTACAAAATATATTTCTGGTTGATAAGTTTTTAGAAAGAGAGTTAAATATTTATAGAATTTGAAATCTTTAAACAACTTGCATATCTAAAATGTTTTTAAAAGAGGGTATATGAGTAAAATAGCTAGATAAATATTTTCTAAAATTAGAGAACGACAAAATACATTATACTAATAACCAAACTGAGGCTAATTACCTAAGGTTGACTTCAGGTCCATTTGTTCACTCACACAAAATAGCACTAGACAGAGTGGGAACAAATTCATCTTTGACTAATTCGATGGTTCAAAGAAGATTCAACAGAACTTGATATTCAATCAAAAGCAAGACATATAACCATTTAAAAGCACCGTTCAATCCCAAACACCAAATTGGACACTTCAATAGGTGATGCATTAAAAAGACCTTTTCGAAGTAGGCATACTCGAAGATTACAAAGCAATTACCTCTAGAAGATTTAAACCCATCACGACAGCCAGACCAGAAGCTGCCAATGGTAGTCCTTGTCCTACCTGCCCGTATGCCTTCCCAGCAAACGAAGCTGCTATACCAAGTAAGGCTAATGTAGTTGCCAAACCCAATGCAAATGCCAAAGAATCCTTAACAACCTGATTACAATGAAACAAACTCTTTAAGAAAACAGGCTTTCGTGTGTGCAGTAACGCGTTTAAATTCTAAATATTATGTACATGAGGTAAGCAAAAATATTAAAAAGGTTAATTGCCTAAATAATCTAAATATGAAAGCACAGTGATCTTAAAAGTATTCATCTTAAAGAATAAGAGCATGGGAGTACATAAAAAATTTACTTGCTTAATTTATTGACAATACTTTCATCAACTTGGACGTAAAAGCGGAAAACATATCAAAACCATCCACGATAACTATACTTGTTAAGATTACAATTTTCTCTATAAGTAAAAACTCACGAATACACAATTATAGTTCAGTAATTTATTTACCTCAGCCTTGCTTTTCCCTGAACCAAAAGCTCCTGTGTAGTTCCAGAATAACCAATAAACAACAGGAAGCAAGAGAAAAAAAAGCAACCGAAGAAACCATCTATGTGCAAATGTAGCATCAGCTATATCTTACCTATGTAACCTAAAGTCAGGGGTAGTACACTTAGTGTACAAGGGGAGAGGCTAGTGACAAGGCCTGCACCAAATATGACAGCCAAACTGCAAGGTTTTATGAATCACGGACACCATGAGCAACTGTCAGTAACTAAATGTATATTAGCAATTGTAACACTTAAAAACTACGAGGAACTTGACCTGGTAAAACTGAGAGCTGATAACTGGTCCTGAACAGCTTCATTTGCCTGCTGCCCAGCTGAATATAGGAGTCCTCCAAACCAATCACCAAGCCCGCCGTCGGCCAGAGTAAAAAGTGAAGCAGGTACTTCCTGACACATAGGAAAAATAATTTATATATTATAAGAACATACCCCTAAAGATCATGCGCTAGTAGAACGTAATTGCGACTGCCCAAGAACAGGACCTACTTACTCAATTAACTTTTGAAAAAAATTGATACTAAACATTGTTCTTCGTAGGAATTCTAGACATGAAAAAGACGCATTTCCTCAAAGCCAATTGCAGCCTATATTGTCCCCGTAATTGCTAATTTTTATTTAACCTCTTTGTACTACATATCCCGGTTCCTAAGGTCTAAGGATCAGGTTCTTAAGATGACAAGTAAAAATTCCACAATTCTAGATATAAATCAAAGAGTATAAACCATAATTTCAAGAAAAATTTCAAAATGTGATTAAATAAAGGACTACAAGCTGCTATAGCAAGTAATCTCACCATAATGTTTTCCGTACTTGCAGCATCCGCTGTGTGTGCCACAATCAAACTTGCTGCTGAAAAGATATAGATAGGATGAGCACAAAATAGCGAAAAGCATGCAACAATATTCTATCCGGGAAAGAACCAAATACAAGTTGCAACAATCATATCATATAGCTTGTTTCGTAAATAACTTACGGAGATTCAAATATATTAACTAGACTACCTGTAAAAGCTGTCGAAAGCGCAGTGACTTTAAAGATAGTAGCATCATGAATTGGCAACAATGGCACGGATTGTTTAGAGACTGACTTATCATTGGAAGCATGTATCCCTATTAAAAACAAACAAAATAGAGACTAATTACTAAATTACTAAATTAGCAGCCAATATAATAATATACGAAGCAAATTATTAAACAAATTCAACTAATTCAGCTGCAGAATCACAATTCACAACAGATACAATCATGAATTAATTGGGGGAAAATAAATATTAGAACAGATAGAGTAAATATGTGTGTATAGAAAGTGATGTACCATGTGTGGTGATTCTACGAGGAAGTGTGTGAGTTGAAATGAATGGCGATTCGAGACGGAGACGAGAAGAGTTTGCGAGTGAAGTGAGATTCATCTTTGCGGATTATCGGAAATAGAATGACCGGGAGATATACACGTAGCAGTACAGGCTACAGAGAGATATTTATAGGCACAAATATTTATTCCATATGTTTGAAAATATTTGATAATACCATTAAAATAAGTTTATAAAATACTTGAGCACGACTGGATAGTCCAAGTGGTTAAGGGCTTATCCTCTGTCGTCGCGAGAACTCCCAGGTCCTCGGTTCGACTTTGGCTCACCAACAAATACTCATTTGTAAGGCTATAAGCCATATTAGTAAAAAAAAAAAAAGTTTATAAAATACTTCCTCCGTTTCAAAATACACGTCTACTTTTAAAAAAAAAATTGTTTCAAATTAGTTGTTCACTTCAATTTTCAATGTAAGTTTATATTTTCAAAATCAACTCTACACCACCTATCTCTAATTTATATTTTTAAGATCAACTATATACCACATATTTTACTCAATTAATGCAATTAATACAACTTTTTTCACCAACATTCACATTCACCAATTAAAATAAGTTTATAAAATAGAAATCAAATAACTTTCAAAATAGCACCTGTCTAAAATACACGAGTACATTAAATTTTGATTAAAATATTATTATTAAAATCAATTAGTATAATTATAATAAATGATACGTGTTTATTATATTTGAGATCATTGTTTAAATTAATTTTACTATTAAATTTAACGATTTTTACAAATTTGAAAGATCTAATAATTATGATTAAAAAGGATACAAAAATTCGAGATGCGAAGCAAATTACAAATTATAAAATATGCGAAGCAAATTACAAATTATAAAATATTCTTTATAAATATAATATAGATTTATTTTTAAATATTTTTTATAAATTAAAATATATAATAGAAAATAAAACGCCAATTATTTCCGGACAGAGGAGCATATTGTTTAAAAAAATTAAAAATTTGAAATAAATATTGAATAATTAAATTTTGACATTATTTGTTAATCAATTCAGATTTATTTATCTGAGAATAAAGGGAAAGGGATGATTTAATTCAGAGATAACAACTGCCTGTTCTGATACATAATCTTATTTACCAACATTTTATTACAGCTGCCATGATTTAAAATTTTGAGAACAATTTTACTAATACTATGGGCAAAGAAAGTAGACTGAAGTATACAATATTGAAAAAAATTATTCTATTTGAATTCTATATGTCGAATAATTACTTACTGGATTTTTCTACCGGGTGCCCATGAACACATGGTAGAAAATCCGTTACTAATTTATACTGTATCCGATTAGAAAGTGAAAGCCCTTTTCTTTTCCCCCTAAAAATATTAATAAAAGCCTTGAATGGAAGCAAGATAGACAAAACTTTTCACTCTATATACCATTGATGAATAAACAAGGACAAATACTACAATAAATACTAGATATGCAGTTTTTTTGAGGGCTAGTTAACCTCGGAAAACTGCATATTGTAAATTGTTCAACCTTCTATATAACAGAACTGTTTTTGTAACTAGTTTTGGTTCACAAAGAAATATACCAAGCAACTCAACATATATTCTTTTTCCGACTATATTAACATTATATGACTGTTACAAACGTTGGAATGGCCTGTCAAAAGTTCTTCTAAACTGAGAATGGAGCCAAGTCTTTCTAAACCTGTCTGCCGACTCTGGAACTCGATAACCAGAATCCTTGCAAAAACGCCCATGCCAACTCAAATACTTCAATGTCTTGGTACAAGTTCATCAAGGGCTATCAAGCTAATGACTGTATGAAAGCACATTTAAGAAATTGGAAGAAATCCAAATCAAAGAGCTATTCTATTTGCTGAATCTGTTAAGTAGTGTCAATTAAAAACAGACATGAAAACTATTATATCGCATATTCCTGCGTTCTGGCAAAGATCAAGGGTATAATCTACATATGTATTCATGTATAGTAGTAGATCAAGACTAAAGTAAACTTGAAATTTGAATGACAACTTGACTCAGTAAGGTAAAATGTTGGCACATCAAAATCATTAAGCTGGTAAGACTTCATCATTGCTACATGCTCATTGTATATTAGACATCTAAAACAGCACAGTGTCTAGTGACATACCTCAAGATGAGGAAGGACCAGCAGAAGGCTTTTTCAATCCGATCACCAACTTTCCCCCTGGTTCAATGCTATAAAATTTCACTGGAGACAAACACTAGCTTAGTTCTAATAAAACTCAACTTCATCAAACAATTCAAGCCACACTTAGTTGGTAGGCAAAAAAGGACTCCTTGTGATAAAAATGTTCTTTTAGTCGTACCCACAGAAAAAAATTCATTGGATCGACATAAAAATAATAAAAATACCAAAAAAAGACATCAGAAAGCACACGAGGAAAAATTTGAACCAGAAGGAGACAAATATACCTACTATTAATATCAGGTAAAAGGAAGAGGCCAGAAATCACACAATTTTCACTGCTTGATGTGGCCAACTGCCCACATCTGAAAATCACCTTGGATAATTAAGTTTGCTGAAACTTGAAAGTATTTCATGTTTAATGTTTAACTTAGCAATGGAATGGCACAAAAACACTAAAATATTATTCACTACCTAGACAGTGACTTCACTGCAGCTATAAATCACTAGATTAGACACCAAATCCAAACTGATACAAATGTCATAAATTTCATCCACTTAAGAAATTTAGATCTTACCTATATCGCCAACTTGCGCTTTCATTGCACTCATATAATCTCGAAGCCCTTCTAATACATATGTCCTGCTGGTAGAACAGGGCCAGTAACGGTACTTAAACACCCATTCTTTGCCATCAGTGTCTTGGATTTGAATGGGAACCCCATTTGGTACATTAATGACTGGAAAAAATGCCTGCTGAACTATGTGAGTTTACGCGAAACATAGATCTCAAAACTAAACCATATCTCAATTGTATGCATTATTTGAATATGAATATGATGGGAGACCATGTGGTTGAAAAATGCCCAGGGAGACGAAGTTTTAAAGTGATAAATTGATATTCAAATCAAAGCCTAGGATTGTTCATGGTCTTGGAGCCGGGGTTCTTTCTGGTTCTGCCTTGGATCAAAACCAAGTCCCAAACAAGTGAGAAACGATGGCCCATTTTTTGTAATGTTCGATTCGTGAAAATTTAAGGACTCATACACACATGCCTTCACTGAGGCTTACACCTGGACATGTTGTTGCAACGAAAAAGGGGTATAACTAGGCTACAATGCAAGGGGTGTAATTTAATTTCATATTCATATCAACATACTCTAGGTTTTCTTTAGAACGTATCTCTCTACATACATATTAAAGGCTATTTCATCTAAAATAATCATAATTTTAAAACTGTGCTTTCATTTATAGAGTACACAATGTCTGATACATGATAACTTTTCAAAAAAAATGTGCATACATGCGAAGGTTACAATATGGTTTCTAATACAGAATACTTAGACTATAGTTTCGCCAATTTCATCAATGTTGTTTCAATAGAATTCAAACATTTGAATTTGAAAATTAACTGGAAACTGTAAATGTTACCAAAAACATTACTCCAAAATATTGCAGAAATTGTGATAAATATCAATAGAAATTTGATACATATAGTGAATATAGTGTGACATTGAAAACTCTGATAAATATGATGTAAAACGAATTTTAAGATATTTATACATATAACGAATATTAAGAAAAGGAAAACATACAAGTTAAGAAAAGTATGATTCGCATATAGCACATGGTTATATGCCTTTTGATTTCAATTTAAGTAGTCATATTTATATTTAAAAATATTGATAAATCATAAAAGACCTACAAACACTAGCAATAGGATATTTTATAAGAATAATCAGAAACCAAGTCTTCGGCCCTGAACAATCATATCTTCATAAAACTAGAACCATCAAGAACTGCACCAATACTTCAGTTCTGTTTCCTTACGATTTTGGCCAGAACCATGAACACCTCTCTCTATGGCTCTATCTAAGCCAGACATATCAAATATTATACTATAATGTCCACGAAGTATTACTCGATGCACACAAATCAAATTAATAGCTTAATTAACCAACTGTACAAGAAAACTGAAGAGTTTGCTGGACTTACTTCGGCCCATCTTTTTGGTATCACAAGACGTGCAAGCTTATGGTCCGCATCACTAGCAGTTAGGATCTTCTCAAACAAAGGAACAACAACAGATCTAGGTCTAGATAGGGTCAAGAAATGTTAACCAAAATACTTGATCTAAATACTTGATAAGTGCATTAAAAATCAAAGATTTTGAGAAGGTAATATAGAGGTAGAGCATACTTTCTAGAGATTTGTTGCAGCTCTGTACCGTTTACCCCAGGCCCATTAGAAGGTTCTACATGAATTCTCTTTCCAAAATCTCTAGGTAGATTTGCAGTGCCTCCCTGAGATTCCAATAAGCAGCGATTTCGAGCCTGTCTTACATTGGGTCACACTTAAAATTAATTTCCATAAACAAAAAACCTGAGGAACAGCAACCATACTGGATATTTATTTCAATTAAACTAATGGAAAAAAATTACTTGACATGCATGTCATTGCTAATAACAACGTAACAAACAGAAACACATTTATCGTTTTTGTAGTCCTTTCGGAGTTTTAAGTGGACTTTATAAGACCCACCATAAAAGTAATTTGGAGTTATAACACTCTGACTCATTTTGTCACTTTCTTTCAAGTTGTGTATCATTGCTTCCTCCCAGCTACTACTGTACATATTTGTAGGTGTAATCACTTGATCCCTATTTCTTACCACACGGAATACCCACACAGCTAATTTCAATTGGCTACCCGTTAATATTTATTAACAAAACTTGGAGCTTTCTTCCACATTCAGCAGCCACAATTCCACCATCTTGTAGTTCACCTCAAGCATCCTCATAAACAATATTACATTAGATGCTCGAGATGACTGATAAAAACTTTTGCAGGACATGCAACTAAATCAAGGATAATGGGAGTATGGGACATACAATTAAATTGAGGAAAAGGATTCACTACAGCGAACCCGCAAGCCCTAAGGTATTCCAACCCCAAAAGGACCACTATCTCCCTAGGGTTCTCAGACAAATTTGTTAGGATTGCAATCTAACAAAAAAAGGAAAATCTCAATTCAATAATCTATCAAACTCTTCTTGAACGAGGGTACAACCCTAAAGTTTAACAGAATAAATTCCTAAAATGGTAACAAATCTTCTTCTTATTTTTAACATAATCTAGAATCTATACTTCTATACTATCTATATCTATACTATAATATAACAAGCAAACTAGGGGATAATTTGTAGTTTGGTTAACCCCTCATGATTATCCCTCTTTCAACTAATATTAATTAGAACTGTTAGATACAATCTGAAAGTTAATTTATACAGAGATTTAAGGTTCGATTTCCACCGACAATATATCAAAATTAACATTTTATTATATACAAAGGTTTAAAGTTCGATTCCTACCAACAACATATTAAAATCAACATTTTATAACATTAATTTTAAATATATAAATATAAATAAATGTAAAATCCATCAACACCTACTATTACATTCTATTTAAAAAGAAAATTAAGACTAGAAAGACATTAATTATTTAAAATTATTAAAATAATATAACATTTAAAAGTAACACGTGCTATAAGCTAGTATTATTAAAACCAAAACATTAAAACTTTCGTAGTCGATCGGTGCAGTAACTGTTTTTTCGTACCATACTCTTTTAATATTTTACTTAATTACCTTCACTTAATTTTTTTTATACTACTTATTTTTTAGTATAAGGTATTTGATACTAATTTTTAATTAGGCCTTATTATGCATATCTATATCTATTTTTGGTACTTGGACTTCGATATTTAAATTTTAATGCTCGGCCTACTTTTCATACAAATCTATATTTATATTTTTATAATTTACTATATAGATAGATATAGATATAGATAGTAAGATAAGTACGGCCGAGCATTAAAATTTAAATATCGAAGTCCATGTACCAAAAAATAAACATAGATATGCATAATTAGACACAATACTAAAATTTAATTATCAAAGATCAAGTACCAAAAGATGAGTAGTATCCGTATAAAAATAATTAAGTAATGGAGAATGGTAATTGAGTAAAAAAATTAAGTGAGGGTAATTAAATAATAGGAAAAATCAATTTTTTTATCGCTCAACTATTTGTTCTTTTAGAAACGTAACACTCAACTTACATTTTAATTTTTTTGGTCACTAAAGTCACTTTTGTATTGAATTGTACCCCATTCCATTAAGTTTGAATTCCTTCTATTAAGTGCCTTGTCGACGTCAATTCCACGTATTAAAAAGTGCACACGTGGCTGATGACGTGATAGCTTAAAGAACACACCCGGAAAGAGAATAACATGCTGCCGGAATCAAATTAGCCCCAGAAACCGGCGTTGTTCCGGTCACCAACCGCTCTCCGGCCAAGCCTAATTTATGGTCAAATCGGCTTAGTTTTCAGTGATTTTTCAGACCAAATCACTTTATACAAACTCATATCTAATAAGAACAATCACAACCAAACCGCTTCTCGAAGATTCTGTCAAGTTCAACAAAATAATCCGGCGAGTTCACAATCCGGCAATAACAAAATTGAACCAAAACTCAATAAAACTTAATACATATGAACCAATACACACCTACAAGACTATTACACTAACTTATACAGTTATACTAACAAACGATCACTCAATCAACCGAAGAAATGAAAAACACAAGTGGCGGCCACATTTCCGGCGAACACAAAATCATAACTCAAAATCACGAAATAAATATTTTAGAAGCTCAAAATCGAACGATCTTTGCATTCATAACTTCAAAACATGTGAACGATTAACCAAAATAAATCCCTAAATTAGATCGAAATTGAAAATTTACCCAAATCAATCTTTGTTGATGAAATCATGTAGAGGGTTTCGCAACGATCTATTTGGTTACTTAAAATCAAAATTTGGACCCCAAATTTACCTTCAAATTTAAGTTTGATCTTCAAGAACACCAAGAATACTTGAGATGTTTTTTAAAATACGGGTCGGGTTGTATCCTATGGTCGGGTTATGAACCATGTCAACAATTTGTGTACATAAGCAATCAACTTTAACGTTTTTTAGACAAAATTAACAGAATGGTCTAAAATGTAAAAGAGATATAATGTTAGTGCCACAAGAATAAACCATTTAGTTCAGTGGTAGACTTCTAAAAAGTATAACAGTTGAATGATAAAAAAAATCATTTTCCATACATAATATTATTAAATACGCATTATACCAAAAAACAGGTCTTATACAGGTCTTATACGACTGACTATCAAACTTTTAATGTTTCGACCTTAATAATATACTATAGATAGATTAAGTAGAGGTAATTAAGTAAAAAAAAATAAGCAAGGTAATTAAGGAAAACAATTATTGTACCCAAAAACACGTACCATGCCGACCGACTACCAAACTTTTAATGCTTTGTCTTCAGTAATATTGTATATATTTAATTAATAATTTTACCCCCTTTATATTTTTTATTAAGTATTTTATTATTCAATAGAATCATAATACAATCTATAACAACTATAAAATGCAATTAGAATTTTACTACAAAGTTTTGCAACTTACAAGTCTAATTAAAACATAATATGGATAGACAAGTATGAAAGCTTTTGGGCAAGTTTATATTAACTACTTATCTACTTAGTTTACTTTGTAACCAAAGGTATTTCAGATGAACGCATATAACCTTAAGGTCAATAAATATTAAAACTAAATTGAAAAATACTATATATTATTAAAAAATAATTTTCTTGACCATTGTTTTGCACAATTTATCAACTAGTATTCTTATGAACTATTTATATAATCTCATTGATCTTTATAATAAATTACAAATAAATCTCTTCCAAAATAATAACATAAAATGAATACACAAAATTTAGTTCCTCGCTCCGCATCATTTTCCTCTCCATGAAAATGCATGAATTCAACATGATTTTTTGCAAAATTCAAAACAATCAAATTCCAACTCCATAAGTTATATATTTAGAAGTAACTCAGAGAGACCAAGATGTCTTCATATGGCATCAATTCTAAATGAATTTCCAATCAAAAAAATCAATATAAAAAATGTGTTCCACACTAATGATTTCCCCTTGTTTACATGTCAATTTGAGTCTTTTCCATTATCGATAAAAATAATTTAGGAATTTCAATAATATGATATATTCAAAAATCAAAACATGCTCGCCATATACTTTCTTCAAGGTATTGAATAAGTTTTCTTGAAACTTTTTCTCCACCCCATTTCGTCACCAAGTTATCAACTATACAAGAATACTCTTAAGTTCGGCATTAGCACTAGCAGTTGTGGCTATTATGTTCTACGTGCCCATGAACAATAACGGTGAATAGTAAACCAATGAATAATATTCTTTTTACAAAATCCTAGATTTCCCCACAATTAGGTATTGTGAACTTGATGAAGAAGCCTAAACTCTTTAAACCAATTTAATGCAGGACAAATAATTGAATTAAGAATAACGAAAGATTTAATGGATTAACCGCAGAAAACCTACAGCCTTAAGGTTATGGTCCAACCACAAAAGAGCCATTACCCCTAGTATTTCTCAAACACACATAGGACAAATTTACATTTGTTGGTATAACGATGAAGACCAATCTCAATTCAATAATCCGTCAAAGACTTTTATAATATAACAATAATGATAGTAGTAAAGCCTTAATACTTAACCAACAAGTAGAACCCTAATAATTAAAGGAAACAATTTTTTTTATTATTCTACTACAATTATCTAACTATTCCTACTAGTATATTTATCTAATATATAAACTTTATATTAAATTGAATTAAATCTTAATCATAAACAATAAACTAATTTAAAAACAAATTAATATTAAATTTCTCATTCCGCATCATCAGTTTCTATCTAAGAAAGAAACATAACAAACTAGCAAGTCTATATTGCATACTTAGTAACTAACAACGCAATTGTAACTCATATATCAGGTTTACACGTCCAGTATTAATAAGCAACTATCAAGTAAAAGAAATTGATATGAACGATACACAGCGACAATGGGAACTTGCCGCATATACACTATAGATGATTTAATCCTAAGCCATGCATAAACGCTTTGTGTGCTATGTTCTGCTGTATATTACCGATAAATAAGAGGGATACATGGAAGTACTTGGACAGCAGCAAAAAATATTTAACTTAAAATGCATATGTGATCAAATTTATAAATAATGGGTTCAGTCTCACCGTAATAAAGTTCCGCTTTGAGCAATCCATGCAGATAACCCCGCCAAAATCCAATAGCAAGTAGACATTGTATGACACAACGCATCCACAGTGAACCAACTGCAAGGATGATTAGAAATCACATTATTATCGGGGAAAGGGAAAACTCCATCCCCTTCCTAAACCAACAGTTTCATAAGAAACAATAAACATTTTAGCTCACCTTCCCACAAGATTCACAATCCCTCCAACCATCATCATTTGAATGAAATGTTTCGCAGAATCTACCATCCTCATAAACAGAACTGCATAAAAGGAGGAACTGCGTCAGACACATAAACTTGAAGCTTTAAGAACCTGTTAGCACACTTTCACAGTAATTTTATATTTATATAAAAAAATTGCATAACAGTAGAACCTAGACCATCAGATAGTGTAGTTTAGGTTACACCACATGCAGCATAGATCAGAACCCCTAAGAAAATTAATCTCTGGCACTTCTAAAATAACCAATGACTACATAGCCTAAAAAATAAAGGGAAATTCGTGGTACCCTCCATTGTTAACTACCTAGCAAAGACATCAAGAGCCAAAGGTACGAGATCCCATTTCACCCAAAGAATTGTTCCTTATTTGGCCAGAATAATAAGTCAAACAGGCTCTAAGATTAGTGACCTTTCAATCGCACATTACATATGTAAGCACGTGTTTATTTGGCGCAGAACTCACTCATGAAAAACCAATTTTCTAAATCTCTTCTAAATGCCCGAATCTAATTTCTCTGTATTCCTCGACGTTATGCTCATATGCATCTAGGAAATGTGTCTCTGGATTCTACTTACGCATAAAACAAATACCGATTAAACTGCATAACTTCACTTTCTTAACACAATCAATATTGTAATAAATTCCTTTGCTCCAGTAAAAACACTACTCCAGAAAGCCCTAAACTCTTCTCCCATTTCAGCAAGCTCGAGGCTCGTAAGCAAAACAACTTATCCCTCAATTTACAAGTTACTTGAGAAGCAAGAAATAAAAACACCTCCAATTTTCATCTCTACCGAAATCACCAATTCCAAAAACAATCGACACGGAGAGAAATAAAAACAGAACAAGCACTTGTGCACACACAATTACACAAAATCACACACAGAAAATCACACAAACACGAAACAAGCAACACATATAAAGCTAATTGAAAACATATATTGCAAAACACAAACAAACAATACATTATTGAAAGACGAAGAGGAAAAATAAGAGGTGATTAATCTACCCGCATCGATTGCAAAGGCGAGCGAAGTCGCCACTGCGGAGACGCCAGCCGTGTTTGAAGGTGTCGGAGATGGAGTCTTGGCACTGTAAGCAAGAGTTTTTTGAAGAAGAAGAAGAAGCAGCCATTGATGTGATTTGTAAAACCCTAGAAAATTGAAATTGAAATGTGAATTGAGAGAGAGAGAGAGAGAGAGAGAGAGGTGTAAGCGGGGTTGCTTTTTGGGTGTTTACTCTCGGCGAGACTGTACGTATGTATGCAGCTGTAGTACGCCTATTGGTTCACTGCGGTCTATGCCTTTTCACTTTCATCTAATTCTACTCCTACGTATATAAATTTTTCGGCATTTTTTTTCCCGTCAGATTTGAATATAACTTAGAGACTCGATAAACTTTGGGGATTGGCCGCAAATGACAATATTTAAGTAAGAAATGCTTCAAATATTATTTTTTGAAAAATAAGGCCTAAATAGTATTCTAAAATGCTACATCAGGTAGCGTTTAGAGTTTAGTCCAAAACGTAACAGTTTTATCTTTTTCTTAATTTTTTAAAGAGATAAAATGCAAGTTAGAGTTGTGTTACACATTTTTTTTGTTTTTTTTTGACGAAATACAATATATTACTCCATTAAATTTTTCAGAATACAAGGTTTAACATTGACTGGAACAGACCTCCAATCAAATGTACGATCAGGATACATATGAGAAACACGAGCTAATCCATGTGCTGACATATTCGCAGATCGTTTAATTAAATACAAATGTAAGTTGTTATAGTGACGTAAATAATCACGACAATCTTCAACCATCGTACCAAGTCTAGAGCGCATAGAAATATTACTTCTAATCATTTGAACCACCGCTTGACAATCAGATTTAATGATGGTTGCCGTCTATCTCGTATCTTTCAACCAACCCAGGGCTTCTTTAACAACAAGTGCTTCGACTAGAATGGGGTTCATCACCTCTGCATAGATATTAGTTCGAGCTAAAAGAAGCTGCTCATCATGATCCCGAGCAATAAGGCTAACTCCAGCAAGCTCTTCCTTCTCAAAAATTGTTGCGTCCACTGTGATTTTTACTATATTAAGTTGAGGCTTTGCCCCGTACATAGCACCATCTCCCTTCACAAGAGGTTGAATTGGTACCCTTATATTTGTGTTGCGTTACCTTCAATTTTGATTTTTACCTTCCATTAGGTTGACAACATGGTTTTTTTTTGTTTCTTAAAAACACCAAACGCAACTTGAGTTGCGTTACCTTCAATTTTGATTTTTCTACACGCTAGTTTATACAACATCTCTTTCAAAACTTAATTTGAGATACCGTTTTGCACTTTAAAATGCTATTTTAAGGTGTGTTTTGTTCAGATCTTATTCAAATATTTTAATATTTTTAAAACCTAAATCGGGAATTGGTGATCCCTAAAATATTCAAACCGTTTAATAATCAGAGTATGGTTCCTAGATTTTCTGGCACTATAGGGTTTAGGGCCTAATCCTAAATCGTTGTACCTTTTATTAATTTCTTTTTAATTGTTTCTAAAACCCAGAAAGGGATGGGCGAACTCTAAAATGTTAAAAATTGTCAAGTACTTGTGTCTTTTATTCAATTTTTTAATATTTCTAAAATCCAAAAGGGGATTATTGAACCCTAAAAAATTAAAAATTGTTAAATTAGGGTACACCCTTAAATTTTAAAAAAATATTAAATAAAAAAATATTGATAACATAACATTAACTGATGTTTCCGGGCTCAAAACTGTGACATGAAGTGAAGTTTGAAATTTTTTAAAAAAAAATTACAAAAGACACAACATCATGTTGCGTTTGGTTCAATTAAAAAAAAGACCACCTAAACGGTACACGAAATAGCGTTAAGGAGTGCTATTTCGAGCCAACTTTTTATATTATGTTATTTGGGACATTTTTATTTGAAAAGGTGTCATTTGGGGCCTTTTCTCATGAACTTTAAACTTGAATCAATCTTTAAAATTTTATAGATGAACTAGTTACTTAATTTTGTACTACACTCGGTTTATAATATCACTGCTATTAAGTTTATACTTTATACATAGTGAAATTTTGGCCGCTTCCCTTCCCCTTCTTCCATAAAATTCTAACTACTATTCATCGATTAGGGGCTATTATCAGTTATTTGATTGTTAATAAGTCTCATTTTATTATATTTCTCGATTTTATTCTTATTCAATAAATCTTTCTATTTGTTTATTGAGTGTCTTTCTACCTAGTTATTTGATTGTATCAACCTACTTTTTGGGTTTGTTCTCTCTCCTAGTGAGAGTTTATTTTATTTTTATGTTCAAAATCGCAAATTCTACAAGATTTTCGTAATATTAATTCATTGATGAGTTATATGGGCCTGGAATTACAGTTTTTTTGCGGGTACATTTTGATTAATCAAATCTGCATATTTTTCACTACTACAATAGATCGTGAGATTGTCCCTTCAAAAAGACTGTATATTCCGGTGACGAAAACGAGGGATGCTACTGGTTAAAGATCTACTCACTGATTGTAGTTTTAATAAAAAAAAAAATTAATTTGATATATTTCAGGATTTGTTTGTTAATATTCAAGATGTATGATTTTTTATCAATGAAATAGTTTTGAATTTTAAAAAAAAATACATATATATAATGTCACTATTTTAGTGCCTACTTTCAAATTATGGATGATAAAACAATATCGTAAGAACTAATTTGATAGCTAAACTCAACTCAACTTGATAAAAAGTCTAAGTGCAAGTTTAAAGAAAAATGTGTTCAACTAATTTATTGAGTCGATCCGAGATTTATGACTATTCGACTTCAACTGGACTCTGATAAATTATATATATATAAAATTTATCTTATTTATGTAAATTATATATTATTAAGTTTTTTGTTTTAAATTTTAATTCTTAGTAATTTTATGGGCCAGATATAAGTTCATTTAGTATATTTTGGCTGATTTAGTACAAGTACAAAAACAAGTTTAAAATTATTGTGATAACTTAAACTCGGCTCCGGTTTCACTCAACTCAGAATATTCTTGAACGACTCGAACTCGACTCGTTTGTTAACGATCTTAAGTTCGATTTTTTTTTGTTAGGGAGTTTGAAAGAAATTCTAATAAATTAATTAAATTTGACTTGATTTATTAAAAAATACCCGAACTCGAATTCGATAAATAATTATTCGACAACTCAAGCTTCTTATGTTTATATTTTTCATAGTTGGGCTGTAGAAATGTCAATAGAGCTACTAATAACATTAAACATCTGTTTTATATTTGAATGTGTAAATCATGGACCGAAATCATTTTTCTTTTTCCTCCAATTTTACTCCATGAATATCTTTTGATGAAAATCTGAGATTGAAAATCCTATCAGCTTCGCCTATGAATCTTACTCATCCCTCTTCTACAATTCCGAACATTCCAGTTGTATACTCATATGCATGTCTGTACAGATTCCTCCTGTTTCTGAAATGATAGGTACATATTAGGTGAATTTGACACAATTTTATTGCATGCAATCTATTGAACATGTAATTTATACATGCATTGTCCATATGATCATAAACAGGGGTCTCAAAATCGATTTTCCACGAGATCACATTCAAAATCATTGAAATTCACAACATAATCTTACAAACATGGATAAAATGCCGTCTGCAGCTCGTAGTTCGCTTGAGGAAATGCTTGATTCCCTCAAGCAAAGAGACGAGGAAGAGCATCCCAAGGACTTGCCTCCGGCATTGCCAGCAAGGCCTACATCTAAAGCTCGTAGGCCGTCTGTTGCTAAACGGTCATTGACAAATAAATTTAGTGTACCTGTTACTAGTAAAAATTTGAAAAAGAGAGAGATTAGAAGATCATTAGGTGGTAGTTTTGGAGGGAGGAAATCTAAGGAAGCTAGACCACGCGAATCGCCTTATGCTTCTGTTATGTTAGGTGATGTCAATTTCGAGGAGTGTGTGAAGCATGATAATAAGGCCAATGCTGGTTTTGCTGATGGATCTTCTCCAATGCTTAGAGAACCTGAGTTGAATGATAATCTTGGTTATTTCATCAAAAAGGTACAATAAATATATACTTGTAAATGTTTTTTTATAGTTTATTGTTGCATTTTCACTTGTTTAAATTGTTTGGCTCTTCTTACCTTTTAATAACAGCAAACAACTCTGTACTGTTTATGGCACTGATCAATTACGGCTCAAGCAGTACACATGGATAAAAATTTGAGATGATGGTTTAGTTTAGATGAATGAAATTGTTACCTTTTGCAAATTATTGTTGTGATCTCTGTTTCCAAGTGTTTTTCGTCTAGATATTGTACAGATCAGGCTTTCTCTTTGACCCCATTTCAATTAATTTTCAGGATACGGTCATAAACTCTTTTAAAGTTACAGTATCGGATAATGCATCATAGCTTAAGATAAGCAATGACTAAATTTTAATTAGCAGTTGGATTTTAAATAGTTTTGTAGGCAATTAAGCAATGTGTTCATATCAATTGTTTTGTTGGTTGGCAATTAAAAGTGAAACATTGTTGTTACATATGATTATTGAACAATTCCATTTCAGCTGTTTGCAATGTTGGCTTAGAATCCAACTACATATACCTTTTGTTTGTTTAATCTATCTTAACTGTTAAGTATGTAATAATCATCATTATTATATTTACAAATATTCTTTGTATACAATTGATTTGCTCTAGGACCTAAGATGAGTAAGTAGATTTATTTTAAATTTCAAAATACTGCAAATTATAGAGTACATATAATGTTCTACATATATCATATCTGTACATGATATTTATTCTACATTCACAACTTTTTAAGGTCATAACTGCATCTTTTTGTGATCTTAGAAAAATCTTTATTATCTGGCGAGAAAAATAAAACTCAGCACTGTCAATCTGGATTGTGCCTGCTGTGTACAGAATTAAATTACACTTATGTCGCTTAATAAATATCTTAACAGAAATTTATTTTAAAATGAATTTCTACGTATACTCATTAAAATTACTTTGTTTCAGAAACTCCGAGTTTGGTGTCAACTTAAAGATGGGCTGTGGGAATCAGGACAAATACAATCAACTTCTGCAGAAACAGCATCTGTGTTGCTTGGAAATGGAGATGTGAGTTCATGCATGCCACGTTATAAGCTCGTAATGTACTTGAATTGGTTAAATAATCGTCTTCTCTTCTACTTGGTGTCTTTGTAGTTGGTGATAGCAAGTACCGGAGAACTGTTACCTGCAAATCCTGATATCCTTGAGGGTGTAGATGATCTTATACAACTTAGTTATTTGAATGAGCCATCGGTTCTTCATAACCTTCATTTCAGATTTAATCATGATAAATTTTATGTATGTACATTAGAAAAGTTTTTACTTCTCTGACAAATTTTCTCTTTCTGATTCTAAACCAATGTCCCCCCC
>PHNY01296733.1:1152-15267 GCA_003724115.2 Anethum foeniculum
GTAAAATCAAACTTATTCAAAATGATTGTATAGTATAATCAAATTTAAAATCTTTTTTTTATTTTTAAATTTTAAGTGTTCAACATTTTATAACATTCAAATATAATGATTATTCTACATTAAAATTAAATTTTATATTTTTTTAAAATTAAATTTTACAGGTTCCATGCGGAAGCCTAGATTTATATACATGACCTTTGGGGGCTTTACCAGAATAAGAATACTAATAATTACTCCCTCTGTTGTTGAAAACCGTGCACTCGACACACATTTTAAGGCTCTTATAAAATATAGTTCCATAATTTATTTTTAAAATTATCTTTTTCTGAATAAAAGTTAAACTATTATATTTTTATACATAAAAAAAAAATTCCGAAAAATTTATAGAATACTTTTTATAAGCCTTAAAATGTGTGCCAAGCCCTCCCTCCCCAGCGCAAACAACCTGTTACCAAGCCCTCCCTCCCCAGCGTAAACAACCTACTGGGACGGAGGGAGTATAAAATAAAACTGAACCGTCTTCTAGCACCTCCAGCTAAATGCAATAAAGGCAAAAAATTGATGATAATTGATAACAAGCCAGTTCAACATTAACTTTCAACTTCAAGAAAATAAAACCTACTAGTTACAAGTATATATACACAGATTTATAGAATTACATAATATATAAACCATGGCATTGTCAAAATCACCACTCCAACAATCCAACAATTCTTTCTTGACCAACTCAGCAGGTGGACCCATCCCCATTGATCTAAAATGTAGGATAATTTGCCTCTGCTTTCTGCATAATGTCAGCAGCTAACTCTTCACGAAATGTGGGATCACGGCTTTCTTCATAGTGCCAGTAGCTAACCCTTGATCAGACTTAACAACATTGTCACAGGCATCATATGGTAAACTTATATAGTATGCATCATCTGATAAAGTCGGATGGTGGTCACTGTCAATTTGCAAAGAAGGTTTTGCAAAGTTATTTACATTAGTTAAGTTTGTACTAGCTGACACGCTCTGAGTTGCTGCTATCTGATCTTGCGCAATCATGAACTCAGCCATCTGTCGTGTATATCTTTCCTTGTCTCTTTTACTTGCCTCGATGTATGGCTGCAATGCAGATGTAGAAACTTGCAGATTCAACCATTAAATGGGCCAAAGAAATTTCCCGTATATAATATATTTATTCAGCAAATGAATGGTTCTCTTAAATCGTTTGGTTCAAATTATCAATTGAGTATGATTAAGCACAGCACAGAAGGGTAGTATCAGTTTCTTACTGTTGTAATAATATTACATTTTTACTAGAAAAATTAAGGTATACCTGTCGATCATGCTCCGAGAGACGCTTCCATGCATCATTTGCCATGTTTTTAATTTGGCCTGGTGAACCCTTTCCAAGTATCATTTTTAATCTTTCACATTCCATCCTGAGAAAGATCATATATGCTGTTCTAAGTCCCATTGGAGCATTTGGGTGTTGCTTCATTTCCTTCATAGATAACTTCTTAGTTTCCTTGGCTTTTGATGGCGTTTTCAGGACTAGATTTGTCTCTTCTGATGGCACTTGCAATGACGGGTTCTTCTCCTTCTCCATTGACTTGATCGCTGCTTGATTTTAATACAACAATAAAAGAACTGCTGAAATGTTCAATATACACTTAATTACATGTAATTTCATAGATAAGATATGAGCAGATGTCAACTCCTTGACCTTGTAGAGAAAAATTCAACGAGTGCGTTGTAACCTTGGTTTAAATTATTGTTTTCTAATGACCACTAGTGCTCGCAAATTTAATTGGAACTCAATCGTACACCACAACTAGTAACTAGGAGTGTAATGAATTTATATCGCATATCTAACCGATTACAACAGGAATGTAGAGTCTTTTCCTAAGGGTAGCACAATCCATGTCTATTAATTTTCAGCTACAGAACAACAATTAATGATTCAGAACAAGAATTGGAATGTTTTTAAAAGATAATGATTATACATGTGTAAATTAATTAAAATTACAAGACCACGATTACATGTTTTCATACTTTATGTCGAACTTGTTCACTGTAAGTTATGTAATGCATATTAGATGGAGTAGATTGCGACTCAAATTTGTAGTACTATTTATAATCACTGTAAAATGCAGTTACACAGCTAACCATACCAAATATATGTCTTACCGAATTCACTAGACAAGAATGACAGACCTGTAGGCAACTGGAAAGAGCTTTGTAGGGAAACCCTTTTTTCTACCAGACCATCATCGTCATTTTTATCGCGCTTTTGCTTCTTTGTCAGTGTGCCTAAGCTTTCATTGGTACAAGAAGACCGACCTGCAGAAATATGGGAATGAAGAGCTATAACTGTTTCAGTTATTTACACCGAAGCTGACTGTATAAAATGACCAAATGTTTAATTAAGAGAGTCAGTGTAACAAAAATATCTCAACCTGAAGGTAACTAAATAAAAAAATGCAGGGAACAACAGATAGAACAGTCATTGTAAGTAATGCAACAAACCTGTTAGAGCAGCTTTGAATGGTTGAGCTTCTTTGACTTTAGTACGATAGTAGTATGTTTGCTCAAACTGATAAAGGAGATTTGCGTAAAGCATTTGAATTTGATTTAGTGGTATTATAACACCACTTTCTGCATTTAAGGAAGATGCAACTTCCTGCCATTTCCCGTCTTTAGTTACCTAAAACAGTGTGAAAGGATGACCATCAAATAAGAAAATATTACTAACACGTTACACGTCAAATCTCCATTAAAATTTAAATTTGCAGAAGTAATTCAATACAATGGAACCAGAAAACAGCAGCCACTTGTCCTCTATGAGACTATGACAAAGATAAATGATATTTCTTTTTAAAAGACACCAAGATATCAAGTCCACGCTTGGTTCAAATAATAGCAATAGAGAATTCAAACAAAATGGAACTTACACCCTCATATTATTGAAATTCTACAAATGATCTCTTTCATTAGTCATAATATGACGACCATGAACATGAATGCTACTATCCTTTCTGTTGATTAAAAATATTTGTTTTGCATCTACGTAAAAAGCAAAAAATTTCTCAGAGAAATTTCATTAAAATCTGACGGGGAACAATGCAGTGTATATCAACCAAAGGAATAATTCTTGGGAATGGGCAGCACGCTAGACATTGGGAACTTTCTTCAGCATTTATATCAACCATCTCGAACACTGGATTGCAATAAAAGAAAGAAGTATAAATGTTAAAATTATAAGCTAACACAATTAGAAACAAATGCAATGCAAGTATAAAGAATGCATTATGGAAAACATGCAAATCTATAATTAAAAAATGGTCAAAGAAAGAACCCCAATGCATGTACTTATGTCAAAGAAGATCTACAAAAGAGCTAACTAAAATCGTTCCAAGGTTTTGTCAATAAGTATGAAATTTAGCTAGTTTGTCCCATTTTATAATGATGTTTAATCTCCTGAAGGATTATACAAGTTACATTGTGATATTATTGGATAATAATAACTATTAAAATTGCTGCATACATTAGTGCCCTATTTTATCTTAAGGGCGATCAAAGAAGGTTGTACAATTAAAATGCAATACTATAATTGTAAACTGCCGATTCTTTTGAGATCTTACATAGACGATAATTTATAAGTTCACGGAAAAAAGAAATAGAATACTGCCTCTAACTTGAAAGTAAACATTACCGGAAACAAGTTCCATGCCCAGTACATCTCTCTTCTCACTTCAATCTGATAGCTTTTTCAGTTTATTTGAAATTAATAACAAGTAACCAGTTCTATGTTTCAAATTACTATGGGGCCATGGGCAGTTAAAATGATATAATCTGGCTTAAAGTAGCATTTAGGTTTGGTTGCTTACAAATAGACATTAAATGAAAGGAACCTTTAAGGTACCTTTGCTTACTGCCAGGGCGAAATATACGGGGACTAGCGCCCCTGCTTGGCTGATTGGTAATTTTTTTCCCCCTAAATCAGGGTTGTTATCTATAGTTAGAAAACACTCTATAATTCATACCTGCCTCTTTAAGGTCTCTGCTTTCTTGTCATCTTCATAACCTTACCCACCAAGTGAGTTCATTTGAGCATGACATTTAAATTTTTCAGCCATCGTTTCTTGCTCATTTAAACCTCTGCTGTTACATGTATTATTTTTTAAAAAAAATTATCTATAAACTACTAATTGGAAAAGATTTTTAAGACTTAAACCTATGCTTAAAAAAATTGTTTCCATGCTTTTGAACCAATCCATTCAATCCTCAATTCTTGTTGTAGTGTACAATCCTTGATATGCACATCCACTTAAGCTACCAATTCGATATATTTTGTAATCATATCAGAATTTCAGCAACAATGTCTTAGTTTCTTTTCAATATGCTCAATATATGCTGCTAGAACTATCCGTAAAAAAAATATAGTATATCAAGGTACGGTGCCCTATTTGCACATTTACTAAAGAGGATGTAGTTTTAGAATAAAAAGAAATGATGCTTTAAGCGGAAGCACTAGTAAACAAGGCCTGTAGGAAAGGGAAAAAATTGGAAGTTGTTCAATTAACAGGCTTTATAAGTTTAAAAGTGGATTCCTTCAGAATATTTCCGATAGAGGCACCCCCAAACATTGCCAACGCAATGAAAATAATATTCTTTTTTTATTTTTTTCATCCATGTTAAATGTAGCAACTTTGAGCTTCAATAGTTAATAGTTAGCAGTTAGCACCCATGTAAGGTGCCAAAATGGTCCTCACATCAACTAATTACTTATCTTTTTAAATTTGTATTACATAAAAAAATTAGATATAATAAAAGAAGCATGAGCAACATAAACATTTAGTACAAGAATTATGTTTTTGCGATTTTTAGGGGGTGCCAAAAGTTGTCGACTTCTCTTGGCACCCATTGGGCGTGCACCTTAACATTCCAGTAGGATGGCACCCAAAAGTGTCATGGCACCTCTCTTGGCACCCCTATTGGAGATGAATTAAATAGCGAGACCATAAATTGTTAAACAAAATTACCAAATTTAGATGACAAACAAGCTTAGTGAAAAAGGGAGGCAAGGAACATTATGTACTAAATAAAGAAGATCAGTTGTACCTGACAGTATCCTCCTCTCTCAGTCACATCTTTATAGAAATGATACAGGTCGACTCTCGTCTTCCGGAAATTGAAACTGTCATTTTTCAATTAACGTTATACTAATATTTTTCAGCTAAATATGCGCCTGTGCAACTATAAAAGAAAGACAGGGAACGTCGAGCAATACATATATATGATCACCACTTTCAATTAACATCTTATTTTATTTGTCCAGTGAGTGGTGTTTTACAATTCTCATCTTGCCTACAGGGAGAATCATGCAGTCCCAACTAAGCTGAGGTTTATTTAGTTGTGCTCACACAACAAAAGATATAAAAAAATAATCGAAAACGAAGAAAGTAATTACAAGAAGAAATCTATCTTAAGTAATTACAAGAAGAAAGTCTATGTTAGTTTTAATTACTATTAAAAAAGGCCTTTCCCAATCTGCAACAATCTGCAAAACTTAAGCCCACTGGACTCTAAATAATTTCATCATTCCCCAATATTATGAACTAAATTAAGCAGTAAGCACAGTACAAAAGCAGTGTGTTATCACTTAGGAACAATATAGAGATATAAAATTATGTACTCACATTAGAGTAAGTCCAGAAGAGTCATAAAACCTAGTAAGCTTGTCATAGAACTCGTCCGGAGAAGAAAGCTTCACGTTCATAATCTTACCAACAACCTTCTCCGGCAACGAGTTATCAACGGGTGCCGAAACATCACATGCAACATTCTTCGTGTCATCAGGGCCGTCCATTTGGTTATCTGCTTGCATAATTAATGTCCCTTTATCTTCCTATTTATTTTCTTGCATTTTCACTGTGGAGTCTTGTTCAAACACCGTCGGCAGGAAAAGGGGGCAGATTTTCACTTTTTCTTTTCTTAGTGTTTCGAGAGTTGCATAGATGACCAAATTTTGCCACGACATTTGTGGGACCGTTTTGTAGAGTACACGTGTTGTACATTCGCAGTTCCCTGATGAAGCTTCATCTTCGTAAAAATCGCTGAGCCATACGTCGGTGTAACATTTTCCGTCTTTAAATTAAAAACCGAAACCTTAAAATTTGATCTTTAGAATTCTTAACACAATTATAATCTGTGAATATAAATGAAATTATAAAAGCGACAAAACCATCTTATTTTACTTGATCAAAAATTGCGCAAAAATTAAGATTGCGCCCATGATATTTATTTATTATCTCGAAATAAACCTACAAAATGTTACGGTACCCGAGTGACTGAGTGCCCGGTTAACTGAATGAATTCGACTACAACTAAATTTTTCTTCTTCGATTTTGATATTGATTACTCTAAAATTCACGTCTACATGTCCATCGTTTCTATTGCGACTTACAGAATTCATGGCAAACATGAGCCACCCTACTAGGACAAAAACACCAAACAATCAATAGTCAAAAACAAAGTTGTATGTATTTTACTACCAATAAGTATCTTTTTATTTTTATTTTAAAAGATGATATAAATTATATAAGAAATATTTAGTTACTTGTTTATTCTTAAAATCGATTCGATTCAATTTTTTTTGTTTGGTTTCAACCTAAAAGTGTAATTGGATAATCAATTTCAGATCCGATTTTTTATTTTTAGGTATTTTGGTTCGGTTACTATCAATATTTCATGATTTCGAATTCGAATTTATTAAGTTTTCTGCTCAATCCTAATAAATATTGTTTACTCTTCGTACATTTTCTCACAATATTTCTCTATATTTTACTTAAAGTATTATATAAAATGTGTTTTAAAATAAAATAAATAATAATATGTGTACCACAATGGTAAGTTTTCTTTTGAATTTCCTCCCCGTCCTTTTTATTAATAAATAGAAAAGGATGATTATTTAACAATTTCATTACTTCAATATTATCTTAAATAGTATTGAATTCATCACTATATCTTTTTCAAAATTCAACTTATATTTTAAAAGAGAAAGTGGGCATGAGGATATCCTCATGCAAATTACCTAAGATTAAATCTTTTTTCAATACAAAATTTTAGCAAAACTGTAAATATTAACACAACCCCTATATTCACAAAAATACCTCTATCCTTCCGTTCTTTTCTTTTTACCCGTACACTCCTTTTCTTTTAACATCAGAGTTTGCTGAGATCATCCTCAGACCCAATCTCTGTTTTATAAACTATATCATTTATTAATCAATTTTATAATATCATGAATTTTTAAAGATTAATTTAATTTATATCATCCTATTATTATTTTATTTTATACAAATTACAAGAAACATCATAAACTATCATCTAACTTTTTTCAATTATTTCTAATTGTATAAATTAGAAGTTAAAATATATTTTTTTTTGTTTAAAATTTAAGCAAGTTTAGGAAAATATTAATATACTAAGTTTGACTTGAAAAAAATATTTATGAAAATATTAAGATAAAAATATGATTTAAAAGAAATTTTAAGATACAGAGAAGATATATGAGAATTTTAAGACAAATTAGCACTTTGCACCCAAGAACTTAGGTCGTTTTTGCGATTTGGTCTCGAACTTTTTATAGTAACAAAATGCATCCCGCAACTTAAGATTTTTAAGCAATTTGCAACCCTTCGTCGAACTGACGTTTAAAAAATATCAGTTAACGTTAGGTCAAAGGGTTAACCATGTATTACATTTGTAAGAATAAAAATAAGTTTAAAAAAAAGAGAAAACCAACCGATCAGGGGTATATTATCTCCCCGCCCAATTTGTGTGATTATTGTCCCCTCTTTTAGTTTAGTAGCGAGGTTAGCCTTGAGAAAAGCATCAGAGTAAAATTCTAGATCCAAACAATGCGAGGTCGATTAATAGTAGATAATGGTGATTCTGCTCAGGAAATCACTTGGGCTGAAGTTCCACATGCTTGCTGGAGTAAAGTCTTGGTCGATGATAGTAAAATTTCGGTGATTCCTAAGGCTAATCTGGGACCTGGGTGTGAAATACCACAATACGGGGTACATATTTTGTTCTCAAAATTTTTGTTTGATTGTTTGCATGCATGCTTGTTTATTATTTATTGTATGTCTATTATTTTATTATTTTGAACTGTGTTATTTATGCTCCATTGTTTATCATGATGGTCCTGTTATGTCTTGTCTCGATTAAGTAAAATTATAAATTTTTATGCTACCTTTTTACTATGTTTGAATTAGGATTTTATGTATTAGGTGTTTTATATATGCACACACATATTTATTTACATATCCATCACATTATTCCTCACTTAAAGTGCACTATGGTGGGGAGTTTGATGAGAATTTAGAAGGCTATACTGGTGAAAAAATTGCCTTCTTTGACATGTGTTCAGAAAAAACTTTGGGCTTTCTGAAATGGAGTCTATGTTGACATAAATAGGACTAGTTTTAGGTGAATTTTGCCTATGATTTTGTCTTCCTGATCAAGAGTTAGTGAAGGGTTAATTACCAATTGCTAGCAATAATGAAGTGTCTACAATAGATGATTTCACATGTTATTCTAGATTGCTAAATGTGTATACCACCGAGAATGTGATTGATTATGGAGGTGAATTTGAGGATTTTGGTGATTTTTCATTAACCCAACTACATGGCCATTGACATGATACAAAGTATTAGAGAGGAAAGTGGACATGTAGGTGAGGCAGGGGCTAAATTTGGTGTTGCAGTCCAAGAACAAGATGAAGATAAGGTGAGTTTTCAAGGTGATAGTTCAAACTTGGACTTGACTGACAGTGAAGTGGAAAAATTGCCAAAAAAGAAAAAGTACCTCCTCCAAGTCCACCATATAAAACCAGAAGAAGGGGGAGATACCCAATGTTAAGGGTATGGCTTTAAATAATTATGCAACATTTTAATTAGTAGGACTATGAGATGACTATTTACATGTGTAACTTTTTTCATTATCATCACAGAGTCTATTCAAAAATACCGAGGACATTCCGGTGATATTGGATGATGATGGTCCTCCTATAACACAACCTAGCCATGATGACTTTGAGGATGGAAGAATTAAAAGCAAGACAAAGAGGAAGAAATCCAAGCCAAGGAAAAGAGTTAAATAAGTTGTAGAAGAAAATGAAGTGCAAGTTAAATGATCAAAAAGAAGTAGAGCAAGCTGTTGAGGAAAACCAAAAAGGTGAACAATTTGAACAATAAACAGAGCATGTGCAAATGCAATTTGAGAAGAGGAAAGCAATGGATGATAGAAGTTTTGAGAGTAGCTATCATAGCAGTGATGAAAGGATGGCTATATCCTCCTGTGATGAAGAAGAATTTGTGTTCCCAGAATTTAATGAAGTCATATATATGGTGGATCCTCATTTTGAACTTGGCATGTTGTTCAATTCTGGAAAATCTTTTAGAGCTGCAGTTAGGAAACATGCAATAGTTCAACAGAGGCCAATCAAAGTGAGAAAGAATTTAGCTGACAATATAAAAAGGGTGTGTTCAGATGGATGTAAATGAAAATGTTATGGCATAAAACAACAAAGATCAAAGAATATTTAGATAAAAACATTGGTGAACAAGCACAGTTGCAATCCAACATGGATATAGAAATGTGTCAATTCCACTTAGATAGCCAATGAGTATGAGGATGAAATTTGAATGAACCCCACCTGGCCAACAAATGCATTTAATTCTAGGGTTGTAAACAATTTGAAGTGTAACATCGCTCAGTCTATGATTTATAGAGCAGTATTAAAAAAGGCCAAATATAACATTCTGGGTAAGCATGAGATGGAGTATGCTAAAATATTTGCCTATGCAAATGAAATTAAAAAACAAATGCTAATCTCAACAGTTAAGATTTCATCAGAGGAAGCTGAAGAACGGTGTACTTCAATGAGATTCAAAAGATTTTATGTTTGTTTGGGTACTATAAAAGAAGGGTTTCTTGATGGGTGTAGGCCTTTGATAGGCTTAGATGGCTGTCATCTTAAGGGACCTCTAGGTGAAATTTTGCTAACAACAGTAGGAACTGACCCCAATGACGGGATGTACCCACTTGCATAGGCCTAAGTAGAAGAAGAAAATAATGATAGTTGGGAATGGTTCATCAAATTGTTGAAGGAAGATTTGTGAATTGAGAATCCTGGATCATTAACATTTATATGTGACCAGAAGAAAAGTCTGGTGAAAGCACTTGAGACTATAGTACCTGAAGCTGAGCATCGTTTCTGTGTGATGCACTTATACAAGAATCTTTAGAAGGATTACTATTTCAAGAATAACATGGAGGCATTAAAAAAGGTAAATTTATGTTAAATCTTACTGATTGTTTAGCTTATTGTTAAGCCTACTATTTAGTTTACTTTTACACTTATAACTGGTTGTTTAGCTTTCCCCAAGAGCATATGATTAGTTAGCAGCTAAGCCTAAGTCTCAATGGAGTAGATCAGCCTTTAGGGAGACTTGCAAAAGTGACATGTTCGTCAATAATAATTATGAGATTTTCAATAATGCAATCAACAAACTCAGAGAAATGGGCATTGTGAGTATGTTCAAGTCAGTATAGATAACATGTATGGAAAGAATTTGCAAGAGGCTGACAAGGATGGAAAACAGAGATACTCTATTTTGTATAAAACATTTGAAGAAGTTACACAAATATGTAATTTCCTCTTGCTCTCATGTGTTAATATATTTTGCAAGAGGCTGAAAAGTATGTATGTACAGGTCTATGGAGATGGCTGCTAGAGCAAGACCTTCTTGGCAAAATTCCTGGTCACTATGTCTGAAGGAGGATATCAAATTGTTTGTGACCTAAAAAATCATACTTGTGCATGAAGAAAATGGCAACTAATAGGTATACCATGTTCTCATGCTTGCTCATGTATTTTCTTTTTACACTAAAGTTCTTTGAACTATATGCATGAATGCCACAAGAAGGAATGGTATGTAAGGGTTTATAGTCATATTCTTGAGCCCTTGAATGGTGAAGAGTTTTGGGAGGAAACACATGAACTATCAATTTTACCTCCAAACCCAAGAGTAGCACCTGGTAGGCCTAAAAAGAAAAGAGACAAAAGGACAGATATTGTTCAAACTAGGAAGAATAAACCTACTATGTTGAAGAGGACTGGAAGCTCTCTCCAATGTAGCTGGTGCAAAGAATGGGGACATAATGCTAGAAGTTGCAAAAGCAAGGTAAAATTTCCTTTTCATTTGTGAAAGTGCAAATTTATGTTAATGTGGAACAAATTCTTGAAAATATGTACCTAATTGCAGCAATGTGATGAAGAGAAAAAGAGGAAGGAAGAGGGGACAGCAGGATAAGGAACATCTAAGGCGGCAAAGAAGGTGATGAAATGCACTAATTGTAACCAACTAGGACACAATAAGAGGACGTGCACTGTTAAGGTATAATTTTTTTTCTTATGGTTATCATGATAATTCACCTGTGCTAGTATAAGTTGTCTACTAAAAAGCATCTCCTTCATTACAGAAATGTGATAAGAAATAGAATACATAACCATAAAATACCAAAAGGGCTGATAAAAGAGTGCAAGTAGCAGTCCAAGCACCACTCAAACTAGGAAGCCCCCTCAGGGCATGCAAATCAACAAATGGAGCTTACATCTCATGGAGGGATAATCAGGAAATTCAAGCCACCTGGTCAGATTTCTGGAAAAAAAAAATTTCATGTGGAGCCAATTCCAGGACAAAAGTACACATCCTTGAAGAACTTGCAATCTGCCATTGCAAATAGGAAGAGAAAGATGCCCAAGGATTAAATTCACCATCCTTTTATGCTTTTGTTTTAGACATGACTCTGGTTTATTTTAATTTTGAGACACTACTTTTGTTGCTTCAGTATTTTTGGTGCCCACTTTTGCTACTGGCCCTTCTGTGTAAGGGCACTACTTTTATTCAGTTTGGATGTTTACTACCTGTGTGACATTAATGGTGCATGATGACACACCTACCTAATTTGCTAACATTTATTTGTATTTCAGCAGATGAAACTTAAAGGAAATGCAAAGTAGTTATTTTACTTGTGTGCTTTCTTGGTATATTTACATCCATTCTAATCATCAACCGCTAGTACAATGGGTTACATTTGATTAATCCAAGTTACACATCACATTCCATTATTTCAACCTTCCTCCACAATCTTCACACATCACTTCTCAGAGAATATGAAGCTAAACAAAAGATACATCCAAGTTACAATTAATAAAACAAGTGATTTGCTACAGTACCCCTTATTTCTACCTTCTTTCACACATGGCCTTTCTTCAACAATATTATTTCTTTCCCAGAAATATTATTCAGTTCAACTTCAAGACGATTCATCCTCCTTATGAGACCTGGAATGATGACACGAGCTCTATCACACAAGGGGGGTTCAACCCAATTGAAAAATCCGCACTTTCATTTTTGACATGCAAGAAACCGGTGACCAGCACTTTCATTAGTCCATGCCATCTGATGCACAGCCCACGCTCCGCAATAGCACCTCACAGCCATCCCGATTTCAGTAAAAAATAAAGAAAAGATAAAGAGAATATATTAATTCAAGACTATATGGTGTATCCATATGGTGGATATATACACCTGCAACATTATACCACACATCAATTTATAACCGTTATAAGGTAAATCAACAAGATTATCCTTTGACCTAACGTTGACTGTTATGTTTTAAACGTCAGTTCGACGAAGGTTTGCAAATTGCTTAAAAAATTTAAGTTGCGGGATGCATTTTGTTAATGTTAAAAGTTTGTGACCAAATCGCAAAAACGACTTAATTTCCCGGGTGCAAAGTGCTAATTTGACGAATTTTAATATAGTAACTTTTACTTAAAAGAGAAAGTTTAAAAGAATAGTCAAACTTAACATCATTTTATCTCTATATATACATTGTTAAGAACTTAAAATGATCATTATCTTTGATTTTTCATTTCTAAAGTCAAACAAATATATAAAATTACAAAGAAAAAAAATTCAAATTAAGCAAGATAGATAAACTTATAATAAGAAAAAACAAAAAATTATCGATTTAATATTCATATTTCTCTCGCACGATGCATAGCTGGTTACACCCTAAAATAATAAATTGTCAGAGATTTTTTTCTTAATTAGTATATTATAAAATATTCTTTTTAGTGATTATATGTATTAATCTCATGTTGTTCACGTTATTGTGCCCGATTATTAGGACTCGTCATTGGTTTGTAAGATTTGTGTGACGATTTCAAAAATAGATTATAATAGGTTGGATATAGGATCAATATTATGTCAATTCGGGGTTGGGGAAGTGCTGTTCTCGCTCTCGATTCCCAAATCTGTCCAGATCTTTGAGTAGGAACTAATTTTCTTCCACCCCTAATAGGAAACGGGAAATCTGCGGAAAATCAGGATTCAAATATTTTTTTAAAAAATAAAAGTTTATACATTTCACGAATTTAAGTTGATGAATCATGATATACGATATACAATATTAAATCCAATATTATTTTTTATTAGCATTTATTTAAAACAAAAGATAAAAGATAAAACTAAAATGCTTGTAGTAAATTACATTCTAATAAAAAAATTTCGAATAGGAAAAATGGACTAAAATATAAAATGTAACACTAAATATAAGTTATATTTGTTTATAATTATTATTATATATATATATACACACACACACACATATATATATATATATTTGAGCTTGCTTCACTACAAAAACCTTTATAACACAAACTAAAAAAAATTAATTTTAAATCGCTTCAAAATATAGCACATATGGTATGCAAATTGATCGTTGGGAGATGATCAAAAATACAGTCAAGTTGGATTTTAAAAAAAACTCATTGATTAACGGGAAAAATCAAATTAAAAAAGGAGGGGAAAAGCTGAGATGATGTGTGGGAGGATGTATTTTAATTCTGTGTGGTGCATATGGGGGCCATTAGTGTTAGGAATATATGCATTAGCTTGATGATAAGGTGTGCAAAACACTTAAGTAGAAATCTAGTGGTTGTAGCCTCAACGGATAAGTCCAATTTGGCTATCCGTTGATGGAGTAGCT
>PHNY01296738.1:0-11285 GCA_003724115.2 Anethum foeniculum
CCTAGGTCCGATTTTTGACCGCCTAGGTCCGATTTTTGACCGCCTAGTCCCGACTTTTGGCCGCCTAGGCCCGACTTTTGACCGCCTAGACCGCCTAATTCCGATTTTGACCGATTTTTTTAAAAAAACGCCTAAATCACCGCCTAGGTCCGAGTCGGGGCGTTTAAGCACCGCCAAGCGCCTAGGCACCGCCTAGGCGGCCGCCTAGACCGATTTTTAGAACACTGGTCATAATGCAGAAAAGTCAGCTTGATTTATTCACTAAATTTGGGGATGAGAGGGTGAGTGGTAGCCCTTTGAAAAGTAGAGGTTGATTCATAAATTAAGTTGACTTTTAATTTATTCATAAAAAATACTCCTTCTGTATATATAATTTTTTTAAAGTTCGACACGTATTTTAAGGTGAATATAAAGTATACTTACGTAATTCATTTTTAAAATTTTCTTTTTCTGAATTTAACTTCAAGTGTTATACTTTTATTTAGAAAAAGAAAAAATTTAAAATTATTTATATAGCTATGTTATAAATAAGCGTTAAAATGCGTGCCGAGCCCCCGTCCCCCAATGTATACTACTCGGGGGGACGGAGGGAGTAAATATAAAATGGATACCTCCTGCAAAAAACTTGTCAGACCAAAATAGGCTTTTGTTACTTTTTATTCCCTTACAATTGAACATAAGCTTAGTTTTTACCGACTAAACGGTGCTCTGTAGAATTCGTTCACTGTCAAAATACATACACATATAGGAACAATTAAATGAAGAGCAATGTTGTGTACAAAGCCATTTGAACTCGTCAGATTCAGATAAAAACATGGTCCAATTTCAGTGGATCATTGGTATAAGTCTTTGTAATTTTTGGTTAACTGTTTCTGCACCCAGGTCGACTAAGCACTTTTGCATTCAGCATTTCATGAAAGCAGGGACGGATACAGAAGGGGGGCTCGGGGTGCTTGAGCCCACCCCTGAGCCACCCTAGCCCCTATAATCTTTGTATTAACCTTACAAATTTAAGAAAATTCATACTTAAGCCCACCCAACTAAAATTCAAATTNNTACTATATGATGCTCATTATTTAAATCCTGGATCCGCCACTGCATGAAAGAGAACAGAATGATTAGTTCTTGTCACTTTTCTACTGTTTAAATCTTCATTAACAGTGGTGCTGTCGTACTCTTCAGTTTAGTACAGTAGATGAATCCCATTAATTTCTGCATTTTCTGTTGCTACAATTCTATCATCACCATCTTTGACATTATAAACAAATGAAAGATACAAGGATTTAAAGAGAAAATTCATCCCTGAGAAATGGTGCTACATATTAGTCGGCAAATTTCTACACAATTTTGACCCATATTCACTTAATCACTTGGATGACTAATCAAGCCCGGAAACTCTACCAAGGAAGCATATATATGAATTGGATGCCAAAATTCGGAGTACATTTCTTGCAAAAAATAACAAAAAATTATATAAATTAAATCAATAAATGGGATCATCTATTCTAATACTATATTCGACCAATCAATAATGGGCAATGTTTATTTTTTGTCTGATTTTTTATTTTTATTGCTTAATTAGCAATAAATGTGTCTTACCAGCATCTATCCAACCTTGAAAAAGAAGAGGTGTAAAGCTTAAAAGGTTTTATGATGTGAAGGCAGATTAATATCAATTTAAAGGTAATTCAGTAATGCAGTATAGTTCAAATATATAACCCAAATCAGCACAATTTGTTCAATAACCAAAAAAAAAAAACTAATTTTTCTTTTTATTAAATAAATAGGCGGTTCTTTCAAAAATTAAATTAAATTAAATAGATAGTGTAGAATCACCTTTGTCAGATGTTCTAAATCATGGAAGCTTTATATAAAATATGGGCTTAAGAGGTTACAAATAGTTTATATAATAAAATATAAGCATTGAAGAAATGATAACATTTTCATATAAATTAGAAAGCTTACTTTGTTGAAGGCAAAAGCTTCTCAAGCTGGGGGGGGCTTAAGAGCAGCCTGCATGTGCATAAAAATGTACTTTCTGGTTTATTTACCATGTTTTGTATAGCTTGGAATTGAAAGCACCAAGTCATTGGCACTTTTGTCTAACATTAACAGTTTTCTGTTGTGTAGAATAGATGAATTCCAAGAACTTCTGAATTTGATGATGTTGATTCAATTTTGTCTGTCACCATCTGTGAATGAGAAGATTGATCTTGGATACATCTGCTCAAAATCAGCATCTGCGTGCAGCTCTGTGATAAATTTATTGCAGAAGTCTTAACAGAATAATCAAGTTCAACATAGTCCTGAGCCTTTGGGCATTTAGAGCAGAGAACCATCTTTAAGTAGTTTTCTGACACATTTGGCAGCAATTAAAAGCACATTTTAAACCCATATTCACTGAATTGACTATTACCAACTGAGATGTCTTTTTCCAAGAAATTGTCGGACACAATTGGTGGCAAATTTAAGAGCGTCGTTCCATCTTTATTTGATTGATTAATCTAATACGAAAGCTCTTGCGACCCAATGCTAATACCAATTTAATGCCCAAATCCTAGGTATGTCTATTGCAAGATATAAAAAAACAAATAAAAATAAATTTAAAACAAATATATCTTTAACTCATAATCAACCGATTATACAGGAATGATGCATTCAATAGCTACTGTTCCCTAACACACATATATAAATAAATTTAAGATAGAAAAAGGGTGACTTAGCATATATAATTTATTAATATATACAGGAACAAGTCCTCTTGCTGGGGAGAATAAACAGGCAAGTTCTTGTATATTGCAGAATAATAACTCACATGCTACATGCAATCATGTTACGTATAATTTAATCTGGGCTGCCTGTTTCTAGACTCAGCTCGATGAAACAAAGCACTTTCGCGTTCAACACTTCATGAAAGAGTGTGAGTGAGTAGTTCTTGTCACTTTTCAACTGCTTCAATTTTCATTGACAGTGGTGCTGTCATACTCTTCAGTTTTGTACAGTAGATGAATCCCACAAGTTTCTGAGTCTACTGTTGCGTTTAATTTAATGCTATCATCACCATCTTCGAGAGAAAATGTTGATCTTGGTACTATAACCATCAATGATTTAACACCAGAACTATCAAAACAGCCACTCCATATAAAATCACTTGTGGAATTCTTAACAGAATAATGGTTATTCTCAACAGAATAATATGTAAAATCACTTGCGGATCTAATGCAAAGAACCATCCCCAAGTAATTGCGTGACACATTTGGCGGCAAATTTAAAGACATTGTTGAAAATGTAGAACACGTCGTTGATTCATCATATTCACTTGATTGACTAAACCAATCAGGAAAGTCTGTTGAGCATATTTGAATTGGATGCCCAAATTCAGAGTACACCTGTTGCAAATTGAAATATAAGAATAAAGCAAGTAACCAATACATACATACATTTATACTGGCTTACATACATATCATCTAATCATATCATTTCTAATTATATTATATATTTGATTACTTAATCAATAAAGACATCTTAATTTATTGTGTGAAAACTGAAAAGTAAAAGGGACAATGTTTATTTAAATGTGATTTTACTATTAATGTTTAATTAGTAAGTACTTGAGTTATAATTTCTAATTAGAAATTTTACTTTTTATTTTTCTAGTAATCATCAGTCAATAAAGATATCATCTGATTTACTTTTATTTTGTAAAAACCAAGTTATTATTATGTAATTTACTTTTACTAAGTAGAAACTAAATTATGATCAAGATTTTTCGGTTCCTTGGATGACAAATAATTTTATTACAAGACTCATGCTTGCAAAGTGCAGGAAAAAGAAAGTTATCACTTAAAAACATGTATTATTAAAAGATTAAAAAGGCGATAAAAGGTAAAACAAATTTTAACAATTTAACTAGGAATTTTGGAGAAACAATCCTTAATATGAAACAACTTTTGCACACGAATTTATAGTTTTAGAAATTTTCAAACCTGAAAGAAACTCTCTGTGAAAATGCATGCCATAAGAGAGGAGCGGCAACCTCTCAAATGAAGTGTTCTAATAGAAGTGAGTCCCTTCAAGCCTTGAATCTCAGTCAAACCACTACAATCTTCAAGGTTTAAGTACTCCAACTGTTTCAAGTTGAATAGATTTGGTAATCCTCCCATAGACATACAGCCATTTGCCCTTATCCATTTCACATTACAAGGAAGCTCTGGAATGGACAACAGACAATGACAATCTTTAAGATTCAGATCTTCTAGGTTGGAAAGCTTACTGATGCTGGATGGAAGGGCAGTAATACCACTCTGAGAAAAATCCAACTTTTGCAATGATAATGTAATCTGGCTTGATTCAGCATGAGGAAATGTTTTCAAGAGAGTAGCACCACCTGCAATTAGCTCCCTTAAACTTGTGATGGTACACAGTTGATCGGGCAAAATTTCTAGTTTGTCACATTCAGAGATATCAAGAATTTCCAATGATCTCAGGTTGCAAATGGTGACTGGTAGAGTGTTGAGGTTCTTGTTACTATTTAATCTCAGCTTAACAAGATTATTAAGGTGTCCAGACGAATCCGGTAATAACGAAATAGCTGAATTCCCTGCATCTAGTTCTCTCAGTGATTGAATGTTCCCCAATGCCGTAGGCAATGCTTCCAAACAACTGCAATCACAAACAGCTAGTACTTCCAATGCTCTCAAGTTACAAATGGTATCGGGAAGACTCCTCAGCTTAACACAACCATGCAAATCTAAGGAAACAAGCCTCACCAAACTACCAATTGATATATGGACCTCCTCCAAGCTTTTACAGCCCTCAAGATGTAAAGCTTCAAGACACGGTAATTTAGTGAAGTCTGGAGTTGTAGTTAAATCTTTAGAACCTGACATGTCTAGGGTCTTTAAATTTTCAAAAACATGGGGAACCTGTAAATGGAAATAATTAAATCAGACCTATTATTATATGAATTATCATATAGGCAAGAAACATGCTCAAAGTACCTACCCTATTTAGCTCCCACATTGTTATGATATTGCTGTTACATAACTCAAGAATAACAAGTTTCGGGGGGTAAAATTCAGGAGGTAAACATTTCAAGGGACACCACTCCCAACAGAGCCACCTCAAATCTTGAAATGTCTGTTCAAAGCTTCCAGCGAGGTGTACCTTCCGGAGGTGAAGAAATCTTAATTTCCTCATCTTTTTAAATGTTTCCAGAGTGAATGATTCTCCGGTGAGTGCATCATCTCTACCACCATAGTAAACTTTGCGAGGGACGATACCTTCAATTAATTCTGTTCCCTGACATCCATATATTGATAAAAAAAATTGACGGGCACAGTTTTCCTTGTAATTCAAAGAGAAAGAGAAAAGAGGTAGAGAGTTGGTTTCTAGTGCTTCTACAACATATGATATATCTTGTGAACAATAATATATACAATTATATATAGGAAGTAAAAAACTTGCAACATACCATATAAAGTCATATGAAACCTTGCAAGACAATTATTAAATATAAATACATATATTCAAATTACCGTGTGCTTCTTCAACGCATCATATATATCTGTTAATAGCCACAATCTACTATGTATTCCTGGCTCATCAGGAGAGTTGTTACATGCAAATTTTCTTCCCAGATATTGATGCAGATCATCCATCTCCAACTCATGTCGAGCATTAATAGATAGTAGACTTTTACTCAAGAGAATGTCAATATTATGACCAACATTGGTGTAATAAGTTTCAAGTATCTGAACAACTTTCCTTTTCTTCCATCCAATAAAAAAGCAAGCAATATCTAGGAAAATATCGTGTAGCACAGGATCAATCAATTTCATTGCATCAATGTCATTCACATGATTTTCTAGAACATCTTCAATCGTTTTCGTCTCGGTTTTGTACAGTATATGAATCCCAACAATATTTACATTAATATCGGCTGTTAATTCAATTCCATGGTCTTCATCACTGACCAAGAAGTTTGATTTTGGCACTATCACCAGCAACAAACCAGAAACAGGAACATCAAGGCTGCCGCTCCTCCTTATAAAACCACTTGTAATATTCTTTAAAGAATAACCAAATGTTAAACTTCCATAACACTCTGAATTGTTGAAACAAAGAATGATGCCCATGAAATTGTGCGACTCATTTGGCAGCAGATGTGCATGCACTGTTGATCCTGACTTACTTGATTCACTTGTCCAATAAGGTGATTCCGATACGTAAACACTAATCTGATGCCTAAATTCAGAATACACCTGTTACCCAAGAAAAACAATTAAATAAAAACGGTTACCTTTTGATGAATCAATACATCTCATAATTATTTGTTCATTATAATAAATTTCACTAATTAATCAATAGTAACTTTTTTTCAAAAAAGAAATCAATAACAACCAGTTTATTTATCCAATTAAAATGAGAAATGTTAATTTTTATGATTTATTATTATTAAAAGTAATAATTTTGTAATAAATTATTATCATTTGGGCAAATAAAACTACAAGAGTTTGAGATCAGCTAACCTTAAACAATTGTTTGGTGAGATGCTTATTTGTCAAACCACTACAACCTACCAATTGAAGCCTTCTAATAGAAATGAGATCCTCCAGGCCTTGAATTAAACCCTTATAATGAGTAAGGTACAAGTCCTCCAAGTGTTTCAAATTGGATAGATTTGGTAATCTTTCCAGAGACTTGCAACCAGATGCTCTTATACGTTTCAGATTAGGAGGAAGTTTTGGAATCGAAAGCAGATGATCACATTGTTCAAGATGAAGAGCTTGTAGGTTTGACAGTTGACTAAGACCAGATGGCAGGGCAATTATACCACTCCCAGATAATTTCAGCCTTTGCAATGATAAAGCAATCTGGCTTGATCCTATATCTGGAAGCTTTTTTAACAGCTTAGCATTATGTGCACCTAGCTTCCTTAAACTTGTAATCTTCCACAGCTGATCTGGTAAGGTTTCAAGCTTTTTACATCCCCCAATATTAAGAATTTCCAGGGATCGCAGGTTGCAAATGGTGTCCGGAAGAGTTTCAAGGTTCTTGTTATACCTTAAGTCCAAATCAACAAGCTCAGTAAGCCTTCCAATCAAATCTGGTAATGCTTCCAGACTATTGCAATCACTTATATTTAAAACTTTCAATGCTCTCAAGTTGCAGGTGGTGTCTGGAAGACTTCTTAGCTTCTTACAACCCTGCAAATTTAAGGAACCAAGCCTCACCAAACTTCCGATTGATATGTGGACCTTCTCCAACCTTTTACAGCCCTCCAGATTTAAAGTTTCAAGAGACGGTAATTTGATAAAGTCTGGAGTTGTAATTAAATTTTGAGAGTATGACATGTTTAGAGTCTTTAACTTTCCAAAAACATTTGACACCTGTAACAATGAGCGCAAATTGGGAGAATGAAATCAGATTTTTTTTAAAAATACAAATTGTCAAATTTGTGCAAGAAAAAAGACCAGAAGTACCTACCATGTTTAGGTCCCACATTGTTTCAATATCACTCCGCTGCAACTCAAGAATAATAAGTTTTTCTGGGTAAAAATCGGAGGGTAAACATTTTAAAGGACAACAGTCCCAACGGAGCACCCTCAAATCTTCAAACATATGTTCGAAGCTTCCAGTGAGATTTACCCCCCCAATGTAAAGAAATTTTAATTTTCTCATCCATCTGAATGTTTCAGTAGAGAATGATTTTCCTTCAAGTGTATCCTTGTAGTAAAGCTTGTGAAGGTTGTGAGGGATGATACCTTCAATTGCTTCTGTTCCCTGCCCCACGCAAACACATTTCAATAAGAAAAAGTTGGTGCCTTGTGTTTTGATTTATATATTGAAGAGAGAGAAAAAGAGGTAGAGAATTAGTTCCCCTGTGTTTTGTCAACACATAACTTCATCTTATAAGCAATTTTTTATACATACTCTTATAAGAAAAAATAGTTTAGCCATATATCATACAGTCATATATAACAATCAGGTGAATCTGCGACCATTACTTACTATATATAATAAACTTACCCTGTTATTCTTCAAAACATCCTCTATATCTTCTGGTAACCACAACCTACTATATTTTTCAGGCTCATCAGGAGCCTTGTTACGTGCAACATTCCTTCCCATGTCCCGAAGCAGATCATGCATCTCCAGCTCTTCTTCATTCACCGTTAGTAGACATCTTTTCTTCAGAGTATCTATTTTTTCATCCGCATGAGAATAATACGTTTCCAATACCTTAACTGCATTTTCTTTATTCCAGCCGATGAAAAAACAAGCAATGTCAATGAATATTTTCTTAAGCATACGATCATCACATTCTAGAGCATCCAAGCTAATTGAAAGTTTTTGCTCAATAGTGCTATTGGGATATTGCTGCAAAGTCTCAATGTAAGATTTCCATCCCACCTCTTTTTTAATCGACAAATATGATCCAAATATCTGGAGAGCCAAAGGAAGCCCACCAGCAAGACCTAAAATGTCTTCAGACAAGGCCAATAGATTTTCGGTTGGTTCGACCTTTTCAAATGCATATTTGGTAAATAGTTCCCGTGATTGAGCAGCATCCAACTCCTTTAACATGTATCGATATTCTGCTTCTACACTAACTTTATCCAGCATCTCTTCATCCCTTGTAGTTATAATAACTACACTCCCAGTAGCAAATGGCCCTGCCAAAGATTCATATTGTTCAAGATCGTATATATCATCAATAAGAATCAGAACTTTGGCTGAACTAATTCTTTCTCTTATTAAATTAATTCCATGCTCAACATTGTGAACCTCGACTTTTGTTGTGCTATTAAGAACATCATTAATAAGTTGCTGTTGTAAAGATTCCAAGCCTTTGAATGTACGCGAAGCCTCCCTAACGTTTGCCAAGAAGCAGCTGCCCTTAAAGCTCCCTCCTTCCAAGAGTTGATTAAAAAGAGCTTTGGCAAGAGTTGTTTTGCCCACACCGCCCATACCATATATACCAAACTTAATGACACCTATTGTGTCACTGCTCAACAATGTTGTTATGTCTTTAACACGAGAATCCAACCCAACAGGATATTTAGCGACATGTAAAGTCTTGGGATTTATTTGAAGTAGAAGCATATCAACAATTTTATTGACAACATTAGCTTCGGACCTGAAATGTAATTCTTCTTATTATGAAACAGAGCATGATATGTTAATGAAATTATTTGAGCACTGAAATGCTGTATCATGAATATAGTCTATGAATAAAGAAAAATATTCGAATGACCTGTTTTTCGAAGCCGATATAGGTTCTCCCGACAAGTTGGCCACTTCTTCAAGGGTAAGGCGCCACTCGTTCACTATCTCCATTTCACAACGAGCTTGATGCTTTTCAAAAGCAACTTTAAAAGTCCCAATTTGGTGTCTTACAACAGATGCATCAATTTTATAAAACACGGGAATAACCAATCTTTGAGCTGATTTGTGACATTTGTAAATCTCTACAAGCTCATCAAGGCACCATTTCGAAGAAGCATAATTTTCGGAGAAGACAACAATGTAAGTCTTGGATTCATAAATAGCTCGAATCAACGCCTCAGAGATATTTTCTCCAGTGCGTAGCTCAGGATCATCCATAAATGTTACAATACGATTACTATCTAGTTTATCATACAGATGACTGGTAAAGTTATATCGAGTGTCTTTACCGCGGAAGCTCAAGAAAACGTCCCATCGAGTAGGAGTTGAAGTGGTGGGAAGAGGTAATTGAAATTGAGAAGTTGATGGAGTTTGAGTATTACGCGTAGAAGGCATTAAGAATTGACATAACATACCCCAGAAATGGGATATCCAAAGTAAGAATCTACGAAACATGTTGAAAAATGGAAGGAAGAGGTGTGAGTATTGGATGTATGATAGGCAGAGAGTAGCAAATTGATAGTAGCTAGATTGCAGTTTGCAGGCCAGGCATTCAGGTCAAAATGTTAGGTGTGGAAAAAGCTATTAATTCATTCTAATTAATCCACTAATTGAGATTAATATTATATTACATTAATACTAGTTAGTGCCAGTGCAGACAATAGGTGTTGAGTCTGGAAAAAGCCATTTATTCACTCTAATTGATCCACCAGTCGAGATTAAATGATATACAAGAAGTCATGAATTTAGACTAAATATTAAAGGCTGAACGTAATTCATACAGTATATAAGGATGACAGAGTTTGATTATATAACTTGAAGAAGCCATGAATTGAAACTAAAAATTCAAGAATTTGAGAAATGAATATCCAAATATATGGAAGATGGTAAAGAAAGTAGTATTGCTTACATCAACTCCAAGTCTCCAACTAATCCAGTCTATTCTCCTCTTTTTCTCTCTTTCTCTCTTTCTCTCTTTCTTCACTTTACTTTAGTGCTTTTTTGGTTTTGGACGGTGAAGAAAAATTAGAACTTTCAGTAATTTAGCTTGATTTAAGTATGAATTTAAACCCCTTTTACGTCTTTAACTATGTTGAGAACAGCTGACCGAGCAAAATTTTAACATTTTGAGTGTTATCAAAAACTCTGACATAGCTCGGTCTCCTTTTCTAGAATATCAGTCTCTTTTTAGGGAGTTTCCATCGGTTTGTCCAGGTGGAAAGCTCAAATCTTTAATTTATTTTGTTTTATTTTGTATTTTAATAATTTTTCTTTTAAGAATTTAATAATTTGTCCAGGTGAAAAATATTTAGTTTTTTTGGTTTGTATTTTTAGATCTAACTATCGAAACTTGAGTTTTCTTTTATCTTGGATTCAAGCAAAATATATTGGATTCAAGGGTGAAACGATTATCTTTTATTAAGTTTCATTTTTTCAGATCTAAAATTTTATTTAGAATTTCAGTTTATTTTTCTCTCGTTGGTAAGAGTGTGTGTTTTTTTTTCTCTTTTTGATGAAAGTGTGTTTATTCTCTCCTTTATTGTGAGTGTTAGATCTGATTTAATGATGAAAGTTTATATTGGAATACATTTATGGTCGATAGCTCAAACGCGTTGGGATTGTGATGAAACAGGTACATGTAAATATATCTTCTTCAACATATCGCTCGATGGTCTCTGCAGGAAGACTTGCACGAAGACCGGCGATTTGATACATTTTATGTTTGTTCGACTCGATTATTTGTGTAGATACCGTATAGCTTTTTGTTATTAAATTAAATCTATTGTTCTTAAAAAAAAAACTATGTTAAAAGAATTTTATAATCTCTCTTATCTTCAATATCAATATCAATATATATATATATATATATATATATATATATATATATATATATA
>PHNY01296744.1:1093-12753 GCA_003724115.2 Anethum foeniculum
CTCCCTCGACGTAAACAATCTGCTGGGACGGAGGGAGTACTTTTTAGATAGTGAATATGTAATCCTTCAAAAAAAAAGAAGTGAATATGTAATATTTGATTTTAATAAAAAGTTAGAATACATAATAATGCAAAATAAATAACAAAATATCCAAAACAAATAAAAATAAAAATCACAAAATAAATAACCTATATTTTATTTTATTTTAATTTGGGAACAAGAAAAGAGGCACGTAATAAAATCCAACCAGAAGTACATCTTCAGACCGATCTGTCTCAGTGTGGCAGTTGTTTGTGTTTTGTTGATCAATATATATGTACCATCATTACTCATAGATCACATACAATATACATACAAGAAACAAAGCATGATGATGATGGGATATAAAATCAGGGTTTGTTTGGTACTAATATTTGTTGTCTTAATACAAAAGGGTGATGCGATATGGATGAGTTTGCCTGCTGCGTCCAGTACCAAATGCGTTACAGAAGAAATCCATAATAACGTCGTCGTTTTGGGTGATTATGTTGTCATTTCTGATGATAATGTTCATCCTACACCTACCATCTCTGCTAAGGTATAATCTTAACAACCCCTTCTCCTCTTTTTTGTTTTGGTACATGGTTTTTTTCTTGATTTAATTTTGATGTTTTTTTAATAATTTAAGTGGTGATCGAAAAGGGTTTTGTTTTAATAATGTATCTGACAGATGTGTAGTAATTGGTTTAAGACTTGTGTGTTTAAGTAGTTGTTTGGTGCACTTTGTGTGTGCGTGTTTTTTTTTAAAAATAAAAAATCTTGATTTGTGAAAATCCATTTTTGTTGTGCTTGTTGGCTCACTATTTTGTTGATCAAACCAGTTTTGTGATATTGTTTTGCAAGCAAAGGGTGATTTTTGTTTTGTTTGTACCTTTCGTATTTAGTATGTTGAAGGATTATACTGATTTCAGAGGTTTTTGCTAGCCTTTTATGATGGCAAAGCTAATTTTCTTATAGACCACATCCATAGACGCAGAGAGTTGTAACATTACTATGAATGATATTTTGGACCTTTTGAGAAACTCTGCAGCTTGTAAAGCTAGATGTCGTAAGGCAGCATAATGTTTCAGGATGGTCTAATTAGGCGACATTGAGATATACATTAAAAGAGTGAAAAACATGATTCCGTTAGGAGAGTTTTTATTGTCAATAAAAATCAGGAAGATGTTTATATGGTCTTTCCTTGTTCTTGACAGTTAGATCCGTGTTTGTGAGTTATATTGCTATCATTACTTCATATTCAAGGGGGATTTGAGTACGTTTGCGAAACCATTTCCACTTCATGTATTCATTGCTGGGGAATGACCGAATGATTCATATTTTAATATTATAACATATTTGTACTGACATTGTTTATTCTAATTGAACATTCTGGTGCTGACAAGTTTGATAATGTTGCCATGTGCATTTGTTGAAATCTAGTGGACCAAAGTATAGTAAAGTTACATTATCTTTTCCCCAATTCCTAAAACTATACTTAAACTCGGTGGTAAGGAATCTATCTATATATAATATATGCTGCCCTACCTAATTGTTACTTCTCTAATTATATATCTTCATCACTTTATTACTCATGATGCCTGCTCTATAGGCCCTTTCCACCACCATACCAATAGTTACTTCTGCAGATGTACTTCTTTTTATTATTATTGTTTTGCCAAGTAAATAAATTTTTTAAGTTAATGTACTTCATTTTGCTCAACTATTATGTAACTTTCTCATGAGTCATGGTTTTTGCAAACACTTTCGAGTAGATAAATCTTTTTTTTTTGTATACTCGTTGCAGATGGTCCATATTTTCCTGTATGCAGTCTCTTTTCTTCATCTGTTAAACCTTTCTTTTGTTTTTCTTGACTGTAGCTAAAGTTTTACACAACCCAGATACTTGTAGTGACAATGACAATAAGGACTGAGAGAACTATAAAAGAATATGAAAACACATCAACGTCACCCTTAATACTTGTAGCGAGAGCAACATAAGTGACATACGTTTTAAAATAAATACCAGAAGACATTTTTTGTACTATATTGACTATGTTAATTAGTTTAAACTTCAAGTCCCATTGAGGATTTTGCATCTTTCTTGTCAAGCTCAGTGCTTGAGAGGTCGGAATAGATATCTATGATGTTGATTGGAAAAGGAAGTATGATGGGAAATGGTAGATACATTTCTCCGATATATACTAATATCTTCCGTCTTATGCTAAAATTTATTCTCGAATGTACTGCTACGTTCGCAAGCTTGCATATACTTCAGTTTTTCAAACAAGGTAACCAGGAAATTTAAATCAGTGATGCAAGAACTATGTCACTGATGTAATATATTAGCGTGGAAATGCACAATATCCTCATTGCCGTATTCTATAGCAGTGATGGATGCCTCAAAAGCAAGCATGTTAAGGACTAACATATCATAGAATGCTACTTTTCTTGAACTTTAGCAAGTACAGTACATGTTTGTCAAGTGATAAGCTCTCTAGGACATTAAGATTCTGTTATACTTTTTACCATTTCGATTTTTCATGTGTTAAATTTTAATTTTTCTGTACACCTCTCATAATGCATAAGATGGACCAGTTCCACTCTTGTGATGCAAAAGATGATTTTGTGGATTTGTTAAAAAAGGTTCTTGTAGAAACAACACCTGCCTTGGCCAGATCGCTTATGTTCTATGTCAGACAAAAGGTGTCCCCTTGGAGTAACTTTTTTTAATGGAAATTTGGAATTCAAATTCTTTAAGTTGATTTGATTTTGGTTGATGTAAAAGTTAATGTTGTTATTTACTAAAGAAGCATCACTAAAATGCAGATAATTTTATTATTCGAACATGTAAGTGATTCACATCATAATTGAGTTTTGAGATTTTACAGACCTAAAAATTAAGAAACTCACATCATAAAATGGGAGGAAGTAAAAAGAGGCGTTTGTGTTCTCAATTTCAATATCTTGTAAACATGCCACCTCTAGTAACAAAGTGACTTTAGTTTTTATTCTTTGTACTTTCTTTTAAGAAAAAATAATTAGCTTATGTACCTTGTAGGTGACATCACCTTATGGCAACACTCTTCACAGCAATGAGAATGCGACACATGGTCAATTTGCATTCACTACAAATGAAGCTGGGCTGTACCTTGCATGTTTTTGGGTCGATCACCAGGGAAGTGGATCTGTAAGCATGAACTTAGACTGGAAAACTGGCATTGCAGCAAAGGATTGGGAGTCAGTCGCCAGAAAAGAGAAAATTGAGGTGTGAACTAATGGTGCTTCTTGTAATATCTATAATATATCTACCTAGTGTAAATAGGTTGAGCTAAAGTGAGTTTCACAAAAGTCTAATGTATTATCCTTTTCCACTATTGATTGTTCACGTCATGTTGTAGGGTGTTGAACTTGAGTTGAGAAAACTTGAAGGTGCAGTGGAGGCTATTCATGAAAATTTGCTCTATCTGAAAAACAGGTACACTTTATTTTTGCTGAAATATGAACTCCTACATTAGTTCATTGCCATTTTTACAAACGAAAACTGTCTTGTAATGTCGTGCAGGGAAGCTGAGATGAGGATAGTGAATGAAGCTACAAATTCTAGAGTTGCGTTGTACAGTATGTTATCTTTGGCTGTCTGCGTTGGGGTTTCAGTTTTGCAGATAATGCACTTGAAGCGATTTTTCCAAAAGAAGAAGCTAATCTAGGTTCAGTTTGTTACAAGTTTTAGAATTATTTTTTGTTTATTTAACAAGGGCAAAAAAACCTAGAAACCAGAATTAAGAAACTTCCTTTTTAATATGCAGTCGGAAAATATTGATAATTGTGGCCTGCTTTTTACCAGTTGGGATTATGAAAAAATTCTGAAATCTACAGATCTTTGATAGGAAAGTCTGGCTATGAAACGTGTGCATTTTATCTGCTCGGCTTATTTGTTATCAGTCTTTTGTGGATGCACACACAATCTCTATCGTGCTGCAATGTATGATGGCGTATCTGCTCATTTTTTAGATTCTGAGATGACTCCTGATAACTAGATTCTTTCAGTATAAAGCTGAAAGAGGGTATTTAATCTCACACTGCGAGGGCTGTGTTGCAACCACGTCGTTTCATAATTCTCCCAACTCTGAAAGAAATCGTAGATGAAAGTTAAAATCCGCCTAGTATATTAATCTGATGAAGCATTCAATGTAAACAGTGAAACAATAAACAATCATGCTTATTGTGAAATTATATTCTGGGTTAGGAATCTGGATTAGAAACACACCAATAGCTAAAGGCCGATTCAACTGTTTTCACCCTTCTGAATGTAATATGTTTCACGAGCTTTGATCCCATCTCGAAACCAGCAGTTTATTTGAATTGCATCCTGGTTATCTTACGCACATGTGTTTTACAACCACAGAGATGCAACACAAACAGATCATTGAGAAACAAAATCAACACTCTTGTGAATACTTGGCATATTCAGATGACTTCACTATCAACATTTCAAGCAACGTGATCTCTCTCAAGAATTTCAAATACGTGCACCCTTTATGCCATCACTCAGGATCTAACCATCAGCTTTCTGTTACCAAGTGGGATATATCCACCCGGATATAGATAGCTTGGTTTAGTTCTCTTTACTTCAGAAGGTCCTAGGTACTCGTTTCATATAATTTGATTCAGTATTCAAGTGAAATGCAGCGGTGTGATTAAGACTGTTATGAATTGAATTTCTGTATCACTTACTAATATGAAACGGAAGTATTCATAATTTTGAATGAGAAGCATAACGAATTTTCTCACTACAGACCTACAGTCTAAGCTGAGGTCCCTGCACTCGCCTTCCTTTTTTTTTTTTTTTTTTTTAATTTTTTTACAATGATTGACACGTTTTTAAATTGTTACACTTCAAGTAAATTTTGCATAACCTAACAAATAATAGCAACTCGGCAAAAAAAAAAAGGAGAAACATATATACAAAAAATATGCCAAAGTGATTCCAGGTGTTCCTTTATGTAAGTTTACAATCAACAGCTACTTGCAAGTGATTCCTATTGGAATTGGCAAAACTCTACCTGGATTGTATGAAGAAAATTACAGGTGATCAGTTGAGAATCATGCAGATATTTTACCTTTCAGGTTTTACATTTTAATATATATATGGTGAGTTTCAGTGTAATCATTACAGACATCTATCTATGAAGGCCTCCTCTTACGCTTGATAAGGGAAAAAATTGGTGCCTTGTCGACAAAAGCTCTTTTTTTATCATTGGCAGGTTGTTTGTACTCCCATGCTGGACCAAGAAGCCATGATGCCCCAACTCCACCTATGAAGCCTCCAAACTAGAATTATCAAGTTTAAATTAATCAATTGGCCTAGAAAAGTAAATGTAAGGAAGAAAATAATGTACTCTGACAAATATTACGACCATCCAGAAATAGTTCTAAGATTTCAGCTCATTTATACATTGCTTAAACTCCTTTTCTATCAGGCAAAAACTTAAAATATACACTCATTAACCGGCAAAGGGTACTTTTTGGTCACTAAACTATGTACAAACCAGTTGCAACACTGAATTGAAAAAACTTTCACTCAACTCACTGAAGCACAAATAATTTCCACAAATTCAAATAATTCTAAGATTTGAGCCCATTACAGATACAATACATAACCTTATGACATAAGCATATAGTAACAGATAAGCCCAAAATATAAGTATATAACACAAAACCTGACCAAGGCAGCTTCATATCATAGTGTGCCACATACATATATTTGATCAACTTAAATGGATGTGGCCGGGGTTAGGTAAATTTTGAATTACCCAGATCTGACTGATTTTGAGAAAGTTAGAAATTATGACCCATAAAAACAACTTGCAGCTACTACTTGGGGACACTTAGTTCGAGTTCAATTCATATAGAATTAAAATGCATATTTCCAGACCATATGTAGGTCAGTGATAAGCTTTGTCCCTGACTAGCCATTCAATAAGTTGACCGAAAGTATTACTAAGAAATGCAACTGCGTCTGCTAATACCTCATAAACCATTTAATAAGGACTTGGACAGTTTATGAGGTTTTAGCGGTAAATGCAACAGAATACATGACATGGCCTATATCTACAAAGGAAGCAAATGAGATTTCTACTGATTATTACAATTAAATTAAACTATAGGAAGAAAAGGTATTCTGTTGTGATACTTACATGTCCCCAGTTATCGATTCCCTTTGACATGAGCCCAATAACCTACAAAACAGATGTTCATATAACATATATCAGTTCAAATCCAATATCAAAATAAGATAAAAGATGAAAGATTCATCTCCTGGAAAGTTGGCTAGAGGAATAACGGACATACCGCATTTAACATAATGATCCCTGCAACATGCTGCAAACCTTCACCACTTTCATCATTCAGGTACCTATGCCGGAATATAAACATCGCATACGCCCCCACCTGATTAAAGTGATCACAAGTAGAATACATACACAATAAGGTAACGAGGTAAGTGTGAAAATGCCTTCAATTAGTGTTTGCAGGTTTTTTTTTTTTTTTTTTGGGGGGGGGTTGAAATATCACATTCCCTGCTAATCTTCAAGTATGCAATTGAGATACTCTTAAAATAGGTAGCTCAAGTACTATGACATATATTTCATGCATGCGATTCCCTTCCCTGCATAATATTTAGAAAGCACCATAAATAATATAAAGCTAAACAGTAGGGATGATGACAACTTACTAATCCAAAAATTGCTCCAGATGCACCAACTGCTGGTGCTTTACAGAACCAATAACTCATTGTTGTACCTAATTCACAGTAACAACTTAATCAGATAATAGTAAAACGTACTAAGAATGTAAGCGAAATGATTATAATTTATCGGTGGTTACCTGCAACTCCAGAGATTACATAAACTCCCATATATCTTCCACGACCACCAAGTTTCTCCACTGTAGGACCAATAGAGTTCAACGAATAACAATTCATCTGAAAAAAAACCAAACTCCTCTAAATACACACACTATAAAATAGTTGTCGTATTATAATTAGCATGCACAGATATTTAACCAGACCAGGAGATGTCCAATATTTGCATGCAAAAATGAAGATGTCACAAGTCTCCACAGTTGTCCTCTGTCTATTAGACTATTAATCTGCAAGTATATGCAATTTAAATACAGTTAAGGATTGCAAATCAAACAATAGAAGACTATCTGACAAAAACAAAATAGACGACTATATTTGTTTAATTTTAATATGATACTGTCTATACAAGCAAGACCTTAGCACCCCAGAGCATTAGCTTCCCTTGTGTTGCCATCTGTGCAAGGTAAACCCTGCATGCATAAACTATTTACTTTGGGCGGAGTGGCAAATGTCATTAGTGAACAATATGTAACAAAGAAAAATATGAAAACATGGAACGTATAATAAAGTACCAACATGAGTACAAGCATAAAGAGAGATAATGGAAAACAAAAAAAAAACAACAAAAGCTATTAAGAAGATAACTTGGGATGGCTGAAGGTGTTGGCCCATTTTATCACAATTTGAAACAAAATGGCCCTTTATATCACACAAAAACGCATGTTGAAGTCACATTATCTAAAAATGCATTTTCAACTTGCATTTCACACTGATTTACCAAAAAAAAAAAAAGAATTAAAAAACTGAAAACACATTCTTGTTATGCGTTGCTAAAAAAAATCATACAAACGCGTTCTTTTTGTGCATTGCAGTACTTTCTGTTTTTTAAAAATCAAATTCCCTGGCACAATTAGAAGAGGTAGCCCAGTTTAAGTAAGAAAATTGTCAAAGTTTTCTAACTGCATCTTTCTATTGCATTTCTTAGTTATTTAAGGGGCCATTTTTTTTCAGTGGTGATATTTTGGGCATTTTAACTTCAAATTGTGACCTAAAGGGCCATTTTTCAATCGCTGAGGACTAGAGAAAATATAAACTATATTAACCATGCAACAGAAAACTTGATACTCACACGACATTAACTGCAATGAGCACAGTGGTTAGTCCTCTTCTACTAAATGCATCTTTTATCGACGAGTTCAGTTGTGAATTTCCTCTACGTCCATAATTGTTTCTACTCCCTTCTCCACCAAAAAATAACAAGGTAGATGACCATTTGGCTGCCCAAGCATCATATGACCATGGAAGAAAATTAAACCCATCGAATTGGTGGATTCTTCTATGCCAAACTTCCTTCAACCCAGGTAGACAACAGCAAGACATGAATCATGTTCAGAGAAAAAACAGAAGTCTGTTCAATTGAAATATAAACATAATCTACAATCTCCAGCTTTGTAAAACATATCACTTCACTGCCTAAAGAAAAATAGTCGACAACTAAACAGAAGTTATTAAAAAAAAGTTGAAATGGATTACAATTTACGTATAACTAGTTGAAAGGGATTACATAAGCACAAGGCATCACATTTGACATGTCTCGAGATAGAGTAGTTCAAAAAAAAAAAACTGATTCATGCAGCCAATGCTAGCTAAATATTTTGAAAAAACTTGGTCGAGTTTATGATACATGACCTCTTCCATAACAGAACTAGTAAAATGCAATCATTAAACCTAATTTCAGGCACAAAAGTATGGGCGTCCTAAACAAAAAACTATTACCAGCAAGAGCCAATTGAGACAGTTTTTAACCAATAACCAATGGCCATGTTTGGAAGTTAGCTTTTTGGCAAAAAATTAGCTTTTTGAACCAAATTAGAGGTTTGACCAAAAGAAACCTCTAGTATTAGTGTTTGGTAATTAACTTTTTGAAATTGCGGTTTGGTCCCAAAAAGCTAATTTTAAAAAAGCTACTTGGAGGAGCTTATTCAACTCATGTATACAAAAAGCTATTTGAAATATTTATTTACCAAACGGTTTTGTTCAAAACAGCTAAATTCGATCAGCTAGTCAAAACAGCTTACTCAATCAGCTTAGTCAAAACAGCTAATTTTAATCCGCTCAATCAGCTAGTCAAAACAACTTATTCAAGCTACAGCTAACAGCTAATTGCGAAATAAGGCCAATATTTTCCGCATTGTTTTTGTACTGCCACATATTAAGATTGCAAGGTCATTGTAAATCATCTCCTAAGACCGTTATGAACCATTTCACACCAATACTAAATTCAAGATGTCACATATTTTGTGTTTGAATAGCTTAAAGAATAGCTCAAAGATTAATGAGAAAAATGCCCCTGCTTACCCGTACGTACTTTACTTATACGAGCATTTTAATGGCAGACTAGTAATTTTTTAATCAAGTTTATGTAATTACAGATATACCCTTTTTTAATCAAGTTATACGTGATTAAAGATGTACCACATGAGTCGGTGAGTACTTACAAGGAGCATTAAGCTAAATAAATGGATAAAATTACTAATTACCAACATATTTGTTAATTTATCGAGATTAATTATGTTGAAAAAATACAAATTTATATAAAAATGGGAACCAAAATAACCTTAATAGAAGAGTTGAGAACAAGGCCTAGATGATTGGCGTCGGCGGCGAATCGGCGGCGGAAAACATGAGCGAGGCGGAGAGCGACGGAGGTGGTGATGAGGTGGACATGAGTGGGACCCACTTTACTGAATCTGAAGGAGGGTGATGATGAAGGGTCGTTCGGAATTGATGCAAAGCCCGCCATTAATTTTTATCACGTTACCTCTTGTTCGATTATTTTGTTACTCGCGTGTATTATAGCGGCTCCATTTGGGTCGGTCAAGAGTTAAAATACTCCCTCCGTAAATATAGTCAAAATTTATTTTAATTTTTTTTAAAAATAAAATTTTAAAATATTAATTTTTGGTCAAAAAGACAAATCAAACATGAATTATAGAACTATACTCCCTCCGTTTCAAAGTACATGTCCACTTTAAAAAAATCACACATATTAAGAAATGTGAATGTTGATGAAAAAAGTTGTAATAATTGCATTAATTGAGTAAAATATGTGGAATATAGTTGATCTTGGAAATATAAATTAGAGATAGGTGGTGTAGAGTTGATTTTGGAAATATAAACCTACATTGAAAGTTGAAGTGGACAAGTAATTTGAAACAAATTTTTTCTTCTAAAGTGGACATGTATTGTNNNTTCATTTACACTTAAAAATATGTGTTGACTGATCACTTTATTTTAAATATTAATAACTTTGGGGTTAAATGACTTGAACATAATTGATTCATGCCTTACTTACAAGTGGGTCACTAAACTGAAAAAGTTTGCATTGATATAAGTAGACAATTTAAATCTTGCAGCCGACTAACTACACTTAATTTAACTTAAACGGCCATCAAATATAGTTGACTTCTAACAGAAGTACGTTAGTGGTCTACATGTCAAGTGTCACATAGGTAAATCTTACCCCTGTTACCCGGTAAACCAAAATCTGACCTGATAATTCATAACCCCAACCCGTCTTATTAAATCAAATACCCAATCTATTAAAACATATATCCAACCTCAAAATCATATCTTTACACACAGACTCATAAAGTTAAACATATCAAAGTGTTACATGGAGGCCATTTCATGCACATCCCTTGGTTTAGATACACGGCGAATCTGTTCAAACTATACAAAGATGTTGATCTTGAAAATATGACAATCGAAGAAATTAAGGTATGCATTCTAGATATTCTTGGAGAGTATGCTTCGCTTTTCTGTAAAACTAGTGATGGGGTTAAGTTGTTTAATAATGAGACGATTAGGGAATTGATTGAAGTGGCCGAATTAAGTGAACATGTTGCTACTTTGTATATTTACCATGTAACCCCTCCTAGAATTCAATATGATAGTGAATATGATATGGAAAGTAAAGATGGTCATTCTTGCAGTGATGCGGAATTTAAGAAAACTAGAAAAAAAAAAGTAAGATAGTAAAAGAGAAATTGGATGAACAACAAAGAAAGGAGCAAGATGATGTAGGAATTTGGATGATGTGTGGGACACGACAAGTCAGCAGCCAGCGTTGACATTTTAAACACAACAAGCAGCCATGTCAAATTTCCGTCAGTTCTGTTAAAATAGTTAACGACGCTCATGTGTTTGCAAGTTTTAAACAGTTTAGTTAGTTGAATCCGAGCTTTTTTAGTTTAGTGACCCACTTGCAAGTTGGGGGTGAGTTCAATTATGTTTAAGCCATTTAACCCTAATTTTTTGAAATGGATGGAGTAATATTTACTAAAAGGGGTTCAAAAAAGAATATCCATCTTAACATAAATATCATCGGATTGATGGGTCTTTCAATATTCAGGGTGGTTTGATCTCGATGGATCGTCTCTGGCCCGTTCATTTTTTGTAATGATTGTATTGTTTTTGTTTGATTTCGAGTGCTCCTACGAGGTGTGCTAACCAAGATCGAAAATATTAACTCATCAGTAATATTTAATATATAATTTTTTATTTCCACAATTATAATTTTGATACCCTTCTTATTCTCACAATTATTATTAAAAGTTGTCAATTTATTACATAAATATAATTAAAATAAACATGACGAATGTGTCCTTAATGATATATACAATATTTTTACTATTTTGGGAGAGTGTCAAAAAATTCTAAAAATTGATAATTTTGATTGACAATTTTAATTCCCTCTTGCTTATAAATACCCCAT
>PHNY01296750.1:0-18798 GCA_003724115.2 Anethum foeniculum
CTCATGGTAATCCAAAACTTCAAAACTAGTATAAAATCTGCCCATAACCTTCATAAACTCTTGCCGTAAAATGCATCTAAGCTATTTTTTAAAAAAATCCAGAAAAATTCCAGGATATGTCACTGCCCCCTGGCAACAATCTGTAAAGATTTCAGTTTACTAGTTTAGAATAAATTTGAAACTCAAAATTTTTCTCAAAATATTGCTATGCTACTAATAGATTCCAAACTGCGCAGCGTTCACTAAAATATTTTTAACAAATTTTTATATATACTTCAATTTCTCTGAAACTTTCCAGATATCTTCTCCAATATCAGAATGAGTTCCAGAAAAATTTGCAGCTCAAAAGCAACTCATTTGCTTGGTAAATTAACTGATCTTTTTCTAGCAGAATCGCAGAAAATTTCTGCCATGTACTTACTTGAATATTACTTAAATCAACCCTATTTTAACCATTTGATTAAACTTAAACATCTCTGAAATTTCAGGCTACATATTTCCCTAGGTACCAAAATTTCAGATTTTATACTTACATTTGGTACCAGACAAACTATTCACTTATGATTTCTTGTTCATCCTATGGTATAGTTATTAAAGCATTTCCATGAGATTCAAATTTCCTAATGTTAAGTCCGCGATCTCCCTTTTCATTTCTTTTAAATTGAAATCACAAGGTCAGGTCCTATATCATTACTTCAGCTCTAGCGCCACAAACATTTACCTGGCACATTTAGCTCGATCCTCCCTCTCTCTCTCTCTTTAGCTCTAGTAATTCAGTACTTTATTGAGAGACCAGACACCGGACTGAATTCACATTCACTGAATATTTTGATCATATTAGCTAGGCAATCTGTTGCTTTTAGTTGAAGTTTAATACCTTTGCGAGATTCCTACCTTAATATAATGTGAATACAGTTAGAGTTGCGATCATGGTAGTTACCTCTGGCACAATATCACGATCAGGTTCTAGCAACAATACTAATCGTTCTCTCTTGACAACACCATAAACCATTCTGCATACCAATTAAATCTCAATTTTGGATTCATTAATATTTCAGTCAATAATAATATAAACAAAGATCTCGACGTGGCAAGTTCCCTCTTTCAGTCATATAATATAGTAATACAGACCCCTGGTGATATATTACTAGCATGGAAATTACCAACTACAAGCTTACTAAAAGCACACAGACCAAGAATTTAGGTAAAGCGACAGACCCATCACACTAGTCTACTTAAATGTCTCAGGACCGCAACATGATTTGGTTGCATAGAATACTGACCCAATGATTACTACAATACCGCCAGCTCTTGTTGGGTGCATTACAATGGACAAGAAACGGCCTACTATTAGCACAATTCAGCATTCGATATACAACTTCACCTTTGCCCCTTTACCACCATTCAATCAATATATTTACCGGGAAGAAACTAAACAATAGCCCAAACATATATCAAATAAAAACTTAAACTCCTATCTCTACCTTCATCAAATCATATCACACACCAGAGTACCCAATGAAGATATAACTAATAAAATCACAAGCATCTCTAATCAGAAAGTTAGTTACCTTAAATCTGTTGGTTTGCAGGATTATGCAAGGGTGAAAGTGTAATTGCATTTGAATAAAATCATTCAACAAACCTATATGTTGAGTGTTAACTATTAAAAAAAATAGATTAAGTTTTCAAACAAGATTATTAGTATCATATTTTGATAAAATCCTGACAAAATAAGGTATCGAGCGAATAGTAAAATCTTATAAAATGAAAAAAAGACAACTATTTTGAGGTGTATGTCCACCGCCCTGCACCTTCAAATGTTGAAGGAACACTGTGGAGAAGTTGTCACCTAAAAATCTTGAGTTTCAAAGAAATATATATAGAGCAACAGTTGTACAAGTATACAATAGGTTCTTGTAAAATTTCACCCACTAATATGCATTAGATTGCACAACTCTTTCTTTCCGAATGGATACTAAGCTCGGTCACACCAATCTTTCAGGTAATCTTGCCCTGTGTTTCTACTGATGCAGGTTTTCAATGATATTTACTGAGATGACAGGTCATTGAGAAAAGAATATGTTTCTTTCTTTAAAGAAAATATCAGAATATATGAATGGCATGTTATTGCAGACTCGAGTGAAATGGAATACATTTAACATGATATTGAATTTCTAATATATCAAATTAGAGGCAGAAAGAACCCAAAATTATATTCAGAATAGCTAACCTTGGTGGCGCCCAGCAATAAAATCAGTAAACTTGTCAGATTTTTGTAGTTGCCAACATCAACTCTGCGAAAAAGCATGTCGTCAGCAATTTTTAATTCTTATTGAGATGAGTGCAAGTTCTGTATCATCTGATTCTGATGTGCAAACAACCTTTCATTTCCCGCATATTGATTCCTGGAATATAATCCAGGTGCAAGATCTCACTTTATATTTGAGGTTCATCATTTGTTTAGAGATTAGACTCACCTTTTTCATTACCATGCCTTTGTTTCCAAGTTCCAACAGAAAAACGAAGGTTCAAACTCAACATTTGTATTAAATGTCCCTATCCATGATTGATTTATAAGTTCATTAATAACAGGCTAAGAAAGGCTTTATGATGATCATGTAATCCTTCCAGGGGGGAGTGACCCTAAATTATCGACTACGCTAAAAAATTTAAGGTAAACAAAGCCCTTCTGGAGAGAATTGGATGTTAAGGCTCCTTTAGAATGCAGAAAATAGTGACAAATAATAATTTTTCATGTAGTGTTTAGATTTCTATTTCAAATTGCAGTCAGGTGAGAAGTGTAACTAGTTCCCAGCAAGTCACAAGCTATGCCCGAAAAAGTCAGTCAAAAAACATTAGGTAGAATAACTAAACTTTAAACGCAAGATTTACCAAAACCTAAATATTACAGTTACTCAGTTAGAAATCCCCATCATATTCCACCTCTTCGACCAGAGCAAATTAATTCAAGGGTATATTTTCAGGCAAAAACCTAACTACAAGATATTTATTAATCTTATTAATACATGCAGGCACTGAGATTAAAGTTTCTGATTTTATTTGAGACTAGTGATACAGTATACACATTTTAAGTGAGAACTAACATGTTAATCTAAATAACAGCTTAACATAAGCTTGTAAGAAACATAATCATATGACGTACAAAATTGTTTCACAAGGAACACGATCTTTAAATAAAAATCAATATATCTCAACAAAATTTACAAATGCAGCAAAGAAACATCGTTGCAATACCTAAAAACTTAGCAACGCTATAAATGAATGGTTCACCGAAAAACGCAGTTCCCCAACAGCCTCCCACGGTTGCTAGTACATAAGTAATTAGACAACCAAAAAGATAACCTTAATACATTGATTTAAGCCCATTCATCATGCCCTTCACCATTAAGAAACCGTAAACCAGAATTACTTTCATCATTAGTATCTTAGAATAAATCCGTCTTATCGTGCACACATTCTAACTTACACTTAATGTACTCTCTGACATGCAGCAAGACCTCGTTTTCCATATCTCCATCCTGATAAAAGGGAAACACCATATTGTCTCCAAGTTCAGGGTCTTTTTTCATTCTAACAACCGATCCGTCCCGATCAAATGCAAGAAGTCCACAAGTTGTCAGAGAATCGGGCCAAACACGATTCATATACTTGGTTGCATATGAGCCCTGATCAAGATGAGCATGCATAAGCCATGGGAAACGTGCTACAATCATCTCATCACGATTAATATAGACCCCCCTATAGATGTGGATAACTTCGAACTCATCATCGGTACCCTTCATCCTAATATACCTTGCTTTCATTTCCCTCCAAAAACTGTTGAATTTACGAGGGGTATTCTGAAATAAGATTATGATTCTCTTGCCAATATATCGGGAAAATCGAACCTGAGACCCATCCGTGTGCATAAAGACGGTGTCCAGATCCCAGAACATTTCCAGCTTCAATTTTTTTAAAATTTCAAGCTCTAAATTAACAGCACTGCGAAAGCTGAACGGGTATGCTGGAGCACCATAACTCAACAATATATGAGTGCCCAAGGGTTCAATGAATTTTCCATGAGGACCGATAATCACCAGCTTCACCGGTACTGGCACTCCGAGTTCTTGGGGATGTTGGAATATCCTCTGCAACTTCTTACTACAATTTGAGTCGTTAAAAGGAAGTGCCAACCAAGGCATTGTCTTAATTTTATTCAAGAAAGAATCTTCAACCATGCGGCCACATGTATCCTCATGATCACACCAGCCGTGTGTGTATATAAGAACAATCTCAAACTCTTTCTTATTTTTGGACAACTCTTGATAAAGCTTCTTAAGTGTCCCTGTGGTGCGTAGTTCATCTTGTTCATCCAGACATGGACAAAAATATAAGCCCACCACCTTATGATCAAGACCATGGAGGGGTACCTTCCAAATGAAGTAGCATTAGTAGTGGAACAAACCGATGTTAGTAAAAGTACGTATAGTAGAATGTGCATATGAAAAGTACTATTAATACAAAACAGACAAATATCTAATGTAGTTCAAATCAAGAAATGGTGATTTAGAATGCATACCTGGTCTCCATTGTTGTTGATGAGATAATCACGTTCAGGAGTGGCCAAGAGTTTTTGGATAGAAAGAGGTTGCTGCATAAGTAGATTATCTTCAGAATCGATAGATTGTATCCTTTCGTTGGTAAAAGGATAAGCCGCAGCTCCATACCTGAGAAACAAAGGGTCGGCATCACATTGCAAAACCACACCTGTCGGGTCAATGATTATGGAACGAGGAATTCTGTCATTGAAAAAAATGCTTTTGAGGCGTTTCCTGGATTTTAAATCCGAAAACGGGATGGCAGGCCATGGCATCGTGGAAAACCTTTCCAGAAAACATTGACGAGGAGGGCAAAAAAAATGACCATGATCATGAATTGAAACAAGAACGATCTCAAAATCACCTCCGAGCTGTAACTTATTATATATATCCAACAAGTGTTTTGTGATCACTTTGCACAAATTGTCAAAATAAGGTGCAAGTGACATAAAATATAAAACAACAAACTTACCTGACAGATCCTTGGCCTCAACCCGCTGTTTGTTGAACTTGATAAGAAAATTCCTTTTTTTGGTGAATAGAAGGTCTGACAAATCGACTGTATCACCAATTTTAACAATTCTGCAACTAGTATTTATCTTTCTGTCTCTAAGATATCGGATGGCCTTATACACATCATTATTTAATTTCTGTTCATGCATAGGCATAGAATTAAGCTTCTCGCGCCTCTTTTTCCTATTTAAAACATATGAAGTTGTATAGTTTCTCTTTCTCTTAGATGATTTACTGTAAAGTTTAGACATCTCTTGTTCTTCTTGTTTAGACGTATTGTTCATCTTCCTCTTCTTCCTAATATTAGCAACAGCATAAAGGATTGCAGTCCCAACATCATCTATCTTCCTCTTGTTGGTTGATGATGATTTTGATTTATTCTTCTCCTCGACATCATCATCATGTTTACGCAAACTCCACTTTCCACTAGCATTCATCGATTGATTGACTGAGTTTAATTCCGATTTATGAATTTTCTAAGATTTTTGCTGCTGCTTCTTCTGTGTGTACAAACAGCAAGGTTGTAAAAATCAAAAATCGATTCGACTCGGTTTTGTTCCGGAAAAAACCTGTTGAATATGTATAATTTGATCAGGTAGTTTGAATATGTACTGGTTCTTGTGTGTCTGTATATATAGTTTTCGGGCTATTAAAATTTGGAAGCCTCCTGGTTTTGAACTTTTATTGGGCAAAATTGGAAATCCGGTATAATTTAGTAAGCAAAATTGGACAAAAAAAAAATGGACAGAGAACTAATACCATACATAAATACAGATTAAAGATTTAGCTGTGTTATAAAATTGAATAATGTAGCTAGTATTAATCGGAAAGTTCAAAACTAAAGAAGGAAATCCAGTCTTTATATTGGTTAATACTCTTCGTTCCTTTTTAGTTGTCACATTTCCTTTTTTATAGGTCAAATTGACCAATTTTTAATCAAAGATTAAAAATTACTTTTATATTATTTAAAAAAACTGAAAATTATATATTAAAATAGATTAAATGTACTTTCCGATGATATAATTTTTTTATTATTTTTCAATTATAAAATACTTATAAATTTCAGTCAAATTTTGATCAATTTAACCGGTCAACAGTCAAATGTGACAAATAAAAACGGACGGAAAACGGACGGAGGGAGTATTAGAGTATTATGCAACTCAGAAGTCAAATTAATTTGAACAGCTCTAATAAAAAAAGTACCTTAGAAATCAAATCCAAAATATACAGGGACTTTAAAATATCACTTTTGTATTACAAGATAATGAAGATTATAAATTTATCTCACCCAAAATCTACTACTCTGTTTAATAAAGATGCATGTTTTTTTCTTCATTGTCTTCTCTTTCACCTTGGTTTATGAATATGATTCTGCTGCTATTCACCGAACCAATCCCATAAAACATAAATTAGATTGAACCAAACAATCATAAACTTTTCAACATTAAACTTAACCATAAACTGAACAACATAGAAACTAAATATATCCATTACAACAGTTTCAACATCCAAAATATCTCCACTGTAACCAATTTTAACAACCCCGGAAACCAGACAATACAATTTTACCACTTTCTGTGAAACCATATCAACCAGCTCAACTATCTAGAAAGTTCAGGGTTAAACAAAACATACACAACATCCACATTATATCTAGTTAACATAAAAACAAAAGCCTGCAAAAACAATAAAAGTACGTTTGATCCCAGCGGATTACATTTCCGCATCACCACGGTCTTCATTTTCACAACCTGTACCATCTCTGGGACCTGCACCATCTTCACCCCGGACTCGGAATATTATAGTTGAAGTTTTATACCTTTGCGAGATTCCCACCTTAATATAGTGTGAATACAAACTAGAGTTGCGATCATGGTAGTTACCTCTGGCACAATATCACGATCAGGTTATAACAACAATACCAATCGTTCTCTCTTTACAACACCATAAACCGTTCTGCATACCAATTAAACCTCAATTTCGGATACAATTAATATTTTCAGTCAATTATATCTTGGAATATATGATTACACCCCCCAAAGATCACCGGACCTTGATCCTTCTGCAAGCCCAGCAAGCAACTAATAGTTCTTAACCTCAATATAAACAAAGATCCTGGCGTGGCAAGTTCCCTCTTTCAGTCATATAATATAGTAATACAGACCCCTTGATATATTACTAGCATGGAAATTACCAACTACAATCATACAGTCCAAGTACTTAGGTAAAGCGACAAACCCATTACACTAGTCTACTTAAATGTCTTACGACCTCAACATGATTTGGTTGCATAGAATACTGACATAATGATTACTACGATACCACCAGCTCTTGTTGGGTGCATTACAATGGACAAGAAACGGCCTATTATTAGCATAATTCACCATTCGATATACAACTTCATCTTTGCCCGTTTACCAGCGTTCAATCAATATATTTACCCGGAAGAAACTAAATTAACACTAGCCTAAACATATATCAAATAAAAAATTAAACTGTTATCTCTACGTTCATCAAATCATATCACATACCAGAGTACCCAGTGAAGATATAACTTATAAAATCACAAGCAACTCTAATCAGAACTTAATAACCTTAAATCTGTTGGTTTTCAAGGCTAATTGAGGTATATGTATATAAAGCTATATATATGGTCGGAGAGATTGGGAGTGTACCCTTTTGTAGAGTTGCTGTCTTTGTAATACCCAAAACATAGCCAAGCCCTACTATTATATAGTTTGATTAGTAAGCCTTCACTCCCTCCCAGACACGTGTCTCTACGTGGAAATTCATAGGTTTTATCACCAACAATATTTATTTATTTTAGCCTATGAAATCAATTAAAAATATCTATTATCTATCTTACTGTTAACAAGATAATTACAATAATTAACTTGCATTAGAAAATATTTGGGATACTACACCAACCTTCGCAGAATTGTATTCCAGATCATTGCATCTGACTGGGCAAGACCTCTTGTTTTTATGTTCATGCCTGTCATCTAATAGCATGCCATGACTCCTGCATGTCCTTTTACGGTATAGTAGAACAGTCATAGTGCGTATTGTGTAACTACTGGAAGCATAACTTATAAGAATTTGTAAGTCTGAAAGAGAGTTTCATGCTAAAAATCATATTTTTCCTGACAACTTGATTTCTGAATGCAAGCGCCGAAAGATGAGTAGCTCAAAATGTTCTATTTTATATGTCGTGTTACAACATTCAACTATCAGTATGGAAATCAGCAGTTGATGTCATCCCATTTAACAGGCATTGAGATATGCTTATTAATGCAATTGTACCTGAGAAGGACGGCTTGGCTTGTACTACAGATCTCCGCAACTAGTAATGTTTCTTAACCATCTCACTAAATTGGAAATAATTGTATATTTCTATGTCAAATAACATGATAGGGACGAGGGAATTGCTGATAATCTGATAATCTCAATAAAGCTATAAAAGTCCTCGGATAAATTTTTGACTTCTATTATTTTCATATGTATACAAATATTTATACTTCTTTTACGTGAAATATAGGGAGGGGGAGGTCTACTAAACACATAAAGGAAATTGTAAGGAAAATAAACCTTTTGCCATTTCTTCTGTAGTAACTCTGGTCTGCAGGAAACACACACAGCATTCTTTAGTATCTTAGTTTTCTCTTTAACCTCTGGAATTTGGGTTTCATTGGCTGGCTGCCTGCACTTATTTCCTGCTTTTCCCTGATCTGCAGTATGAGCAGGCCCAAACAGAATGAGTGCAAATTTTATGAACACACATTCTTCTGTATTGACACTGCTTGAGATTTTAGGTAAAGCTAATTTTTTCCTCATTGGTCTTGGTACCTCCATCCTTTCCAGTATTCATAAAGTTGTTTCATCTGGATTTCATAACTTATAAAATAAAATCTTTTAGCTTAAGTTTTTCACGTACATTGAGCACTTAGCTCTGACTTGTCAATATCCTCATCCAAATTGTCAATATCCTCAGACTCTGGACAACTTGATGGAGTTACAACATAGAAAGACGAGAATATGACACCTGTTCGAGCAAGTCAGTAAACATTCTAGAGTGAATGCCAAAAGTCACTTGGAACAAGAAAAAATTGACCAACAAAGAAACAGAACATATTATTGACCTACTACTTCTGCACATTCTTACTAAAGCACTATTGTAAAACTAATATTTTGCTAAAGACTACAAGAGAAACCAACTATCCAAAAAGGGAAATGATTTTGTGGCAACAAATTGACATGTGAGGCAGTCACAATATACTAAAAAACCTAAAGCGATGATAGTATAAAACAACTAAATGCACTACGATGTTCGATAAAAAGCAGATTTTTTTTATAATTATATGAAGACTTGGCTCGTCTTATGATTAAATTTCAAGCTTCAGGTTCACCTTCAATTAGAGATCCTATATAAGTTCTCTCAATCATCTTGAAATTAACATTGAAACTAACAGGTAAAGTAACTTGTTGGAGCTTCAAACAGTTCCAGAAAGAGAGCATAAAAAAAAAAAAAAAAAATCTTGGAAGACGATGCCTGAAATTTAAATTTTCTAAAGGAACATGTTTAGCACTAAGCCACTAACTTGTCACCTACTTGATGGACCCATCAGACTAAGCTGAAAATACAAAACTATAATTAGTTAAATGATACTCCTCTGTTTTTTAATATTTGACGCTTTGACTTTTGACATACATTTTTAGGTGCTTTGACCGGATAATTAAAATTATTATTTTTTAAATTTTCTCTTTCTGAATTAAAATTTTGATTGTATATTTTAATTCAGAAAAAGAAAATTTAAAAAATAATAATTCTAACTATTCGGTCAAAACACCTAAAAATGTGTGCAAAAAGTCAAAACGTCAAATATTAAAAAACAGAGGAAGTAACAATTAAAAACATGCATGTGTATTATGCTTCAAAGTAACTGAAATAGTAAAACTTGCATGAGGGGCAATGCAGCTATGGAGATTTAGTTCTAAAGTATCTTTCAGACCACAAATGTGCATTGAGTGGGTAGGATGATAAAACCACAACACTTGATTGTCTGTATCTTGTCACTCTTTTCACTTGTTTGCTTGCAAAATTAAGAATGAAAAGCAAATTATATGTAAAATGGAAATACATATGGACAAAAGCTACGCTATATAAATATTGTGCATACCTCATATCTAAAGCCTGTTGCAGGTAACCAAGCAGGCAACAATAATATGCTGAAAATGAAAGGCAAATCATGAAGCACAAATTAGATAGATTTGCAGGGATAATAACACATGTATACAGATTAACACGTTGCAGGAAAAAAAATTCTCTAAAATCCATAAACATGGATATTCAACCTCATATCAAATGCGTGATCCACAGTCCATCTTTGACATATCCAGGGGGTGTTTCTATAATGTTTGTAGTCCTAGCTGTAAGCAACGGTCCGGTCCACCAGGTCTTTTGTTTTTGGACTCAACAAATTCAGATATATATCATGTATCACGCCGCAAGAAGATTAGTAGTGCAGGCAGAATAGAGGAACCGCGCAAGAGAGTAATTGGGCCCAATAGATTGTCAACAAAAAGACAGAAAGAAGTTAGAGGCGATCAGAATTTGGAGTGAGAATAGAACAATAGAGGACTTAGGGTGAGACGTGGGTAACGGGACTACATAAATGTTTATTTAGTAATTGTATTGGAAGAACATAATAGTAAAAACAGACCGATTAGATAGATAGATAGATAGACTTACTTTACTACATAAATGAAAGATTTTAAAAGGATTACAACGACCAAATGCAGTAATGAATGATTAAATCACATTAGCAATACTGAGAAAAAGAAGCAACCAGCACAGTGTCTAATCTTATATAATCAAGCGACAAATTTATAAAACCTGTCCATAATTAGATAAAATATACCATCTTATAGTGAGAAAAGGAACTAAAAGGAATATGTACTTAAGAAGCTCTCAAGCTGTGTACAAGTCATAACATATAACTCACTTATATTGTGCATCAAAAGCACAACTCAACAAGAGTGTCAGGTGATATATGCATTCAACTGTCTTTAAAGCCCTTGAGTCCTTCAGCTGAGAGGAAGCTCTCCATGTGGTTGAGAACTCTTAGGAGGAAGCTTTGAGATGGAAGTTCAACGTACTTAGTCTGTTTTTTCCTGTAGTCGTACAACATTACTCCTAATCTAGTTTTTCCAAAAAACTGATTTGCACCAGAGTAGAGCAACAACCAATCTATCTCCTCCGAACCAGAGTCAAAAGTGAACATTTTGTTCCAATCCACCTCACCGGAAACTGCTAGCGGTGTCCACAGACTGAGCTCCTTTTCAACAAGTGACCCGTCAGTAACGGTTTCAAGAACCACAGCCACAGAGCCCTCAAAATCCAAAACGTTGGACTTCCTTGTATGAACAAAGCTTGGGTACGAAATCAGTCCAAACAATTCATTATGCAAATCAAAAGTTATAATGACATCCGCACCTTCCATATACAAAACCCCGTCAACAACAGGACCAGACCTCAAAACAGGACATGGAGGGCAATAGAGAAGACTTGGTAAATCAATACCGACCTTAACGACCCTCCACGAATCAGAATTTGAAGAATACAAATGTGCTGCTTCTAACTCCCCATGTTTATGATCAGTTATCCGATATTCAAGAAATAAAACCTTAAATTCACGGGAGACGCGATCAAATCCAAACCCAACTTCAACTTTAAACGCTTTTAAGATTGGTCGTGGCTTTTCGATAGTTTCAGTGACGATTACTGGCGGTAGCTTGCCATTAACAAGGGTGGGTGGTGGTAGGTGGAGTGTCTTATGTCTCCTCTCCCTAGTCATGGTGGTAGCAGCAAGCGGAAGGCTGAGTTTCTTATACATCCTAGTTAGCGGATTTAATAGATACACATCACCTTTATATTTATGAAAAGCACAAACAACACCTTGAAAAGAGCTTACAAATTCTAAATCATCAAAAGGTGGCAGCAGGGGGATATTCACCGAATCATAACAATAATTATCGTCTACTCTATTGGGGTCGAAAATAGTGGCAGATTGACAGCCTGCATCATTGTCTATGCTTGAAGTAATCATCATAACAGAGGGCAATTTACTTACGGAATTCAGGTGGTGAGCATGCATGAATTCAGGTTTTGAAATAATAGAATGCCATAGCTTACAAACAGATTTACATCTGAGCAACGATGTGACACAAGTGTGAGACAGTATGTTGAATATAAGGTCCTCCGATAAATAATTAAAGCCATACCCAATTGAGCTTCTCTTAACAGTTGAATTCATCGAGAGATTGATGAGTTTATTTTCGATTTCTGAATTGTGTAGGGTTTTTGCTTCTTGCGTGTGGTGTTTGTTTGGGTCGTGGCTCCGCTGATTCACTTATATGATTATTTTATTTAATTTTGAAAATTGAAAAGAAGGGTGCTCGATTGCTCGGTAGTTTCTTTAATTAATTTAATTTTATATACAGTAGCACACTAACACTTAAAATTAATAAATACAGATTTTAATAATGAAGTTAAAGATTTCACCGTGTTATAAAATTGAATTTAGCTAGTTTTGTTTTTAACTAGAAAGTTATACCGTATATAATTGATTTTAAAATAATTCATAATTTTTTTATTAATTTTTAGGTATTATATAATAAAAGATTACTAGTATTTTATACTTAATTTCTGGCCCACATGTAGAAATTTCGTAGTTTTTCTAATGGGACACATAGAATATATAGTTTGATCCATGTCTAAGAAGATAAAAGACTTTTTGGTTGAGGTACTGCAAAGCAAATTCTTCGTTTACTCGTTATATTTGCTGACTTCTATAGTATTTGGTAAAACGGACCCTTAGCCTGTGTAAGGCATGAGCATGCTCTAGTTGCGTAGTTTTCTAGGTGATATTGTCTCGATTTTACGCATTATAGTGGACTTATGCTTGAAAAAAGATGATCAAATGCTCAAGGTGGGAGGATACATTTGATCAATGACACGTCTAAGTTGCAATTGTAGAATGAAGTAGGTGCATAGTTGATGAGTATCAAGCAATGGCCAATAAATAGTAAATGAGCTAGAAATTGATACATGTGACTGGTTTCAAATTCTAAAATTGCAGTCTTAACTAATCCAACAGGTGACTCTTTCTCAATCCAGTGTAAGTATCAATTTGTGGAACAACTTCAGGTATGTGAAACTGCAGCCTCTATGGCTTCACTTCACTTGCATTTGACTTGTGATTCGAAAATATCTACAATCATTCTATTTAGATAATGAAGAAACAGAGGCACGATTAACAAAGAAGAAATGAAGGAGTAACATAAGTTATAAAATGGCGTTTGACTGAAAATTTGTAAGTGTGTTATCCAACACAAAAAATTTTCAACCACATCATTGAACTCTTAAAAATTTCATTCAGGCCAGTGCCGTTACATTCCGATAAAATTTGGACGAAAATCTGACTTATAAATTGTCCATTCAGGCCAGTCCCGTTACATTCCGTTACAGAGTTTATCAACAGATCTTTAAACCAGCAAGATTATACTCGTTTAATAAAGCCTTAGAAAGACTATAAGATTACTTCTTTCTGAAGAAACTGCCTACTGTCTATGTGGCCGAACAGAAGAAGATTACTGGAGCTTCGGTTCGTATTGTGAGTTTTCAGTTGCCAGCTCATATATTCTGCGGTATTTTGCTGCGCATAGAGTGTGATGTTGACACTGCATTCTGCTGCTGGAAAGGACATGAGAATTTAAGACCTACTTTTTCCCACAAAAAGAACACATTTGATTGATAATCCTTTTTAAAAAAAAAAAATATGTTGAAAATTTGATGGACTATGGTCTATGCTATTTTTTTTGATAGTGAAATACTAAGATTCAAACTATGGATTCTATATGAACTGAAATTTTATGCTTGATAATTTGAAGGAAAAAAACAATGCTGATAATTTGCACTCCCTCTGTTGTGACTGGTCTGCTTCAAGTAATAGTCATTCACTTGCTCCACATCACTCTATTCTATTGATCTATTTTGTGGTATTTGAAATATTAAAGGCAATACATAGCTTGCACAACAAAGTACCTTAGACATATAACTCACTATATTGTAAGCAGAACTCAACAAGGGCAGCAACCGATATATGCATTCAACTGTCTTTGAATCCGTCAAGTCCTTCAGCCGATAGGAAGCTCTCTGTGTGGTTGAGTACTTTTAAAAGGAAGTTTTGAGATGGAAGTGCGACACAATTAGTCTGTTTCTTCCTGTAGTCGTACAACATTTCTCCTGATCTAGTTTTTCCAAAAAACTGATTTGCACCGGAATAGAGAAACAACCAATCTATCTCCTCTGAACCAGAGCTTAAAGTGAACATTTTGTTCCAAACCATCTCATCGGAAACTGCTACTAAAGTCCACAGACTGAGCTCCTTTTCAACAAGTGACCCGTCAGTAACGGTTTCAAGAACCACAGCCACAGAGCCCTCAAAATCCAAAACGTTGGATTTCCTTGTATGAACAAAGCTTGGGTACGAAATCAGTCCAAACAATTCATTATGCAAATCAAAAGTTATAATGACATCCGCACCTTCCATATACAAAACCCCGTCTACAACTGGACCAGACCTCAAAATAGGACAGAAGGGGTCATAATAGAGAAGACTTGGTAAATCATTGCTGACCTCAATTGATCTCCAGGAATCGGAATTTGAAGAATACAAATTTACTGCTGCTAAATCTGCATGTGCAAGATCAGCATTCCGATATTCAATGAATAAAACCTTAAATTCATGGGACACGCAATCAAATCCAAACCCAACATCAATTTTCCAGGCTTTTAAGAGTGGTGGTATGTAGTCAAAATTAGGATCGGTAGAAGCAAAATGGGGAGCTTCGGTAGCAACACCAGGAGGGAGGGTGAGTTTCTTAGACATCCTAGTTAAGGGATTTAATAGATATATATCACCATAAAATTTACTGAACACACAAACAACACCGTTAAAAGAGCTAACAAATTCTAAATTATCAAATGGAGGAAGCAAGGGGATATTCACCAAATCTCCTCGGGAAGAATTGTGGTAGAGAATAGTGGCACCGCGGCAACCTTGATCATCATCTATACTTGAAGTAATCATCATAATAGAAGGTAGTCGATTAATGGAATTCACATGATGAGCATTCATGAATACAGGATTTGAAATAATAGATCGCCATAACTTACAAACAGATTTACATCTGAGCAAAGATGTGACGCATGTGCTAGACAGTACGTTAAATATCAGCTCCTCAGGTAAATAACTGTCACACCGACTTGACCTTCTCTTCTTCCTAGGCATCTCAGAGTTATACTTGAGCATCCTCCGCGTAATGTTCCTGGCCTTATAAACATCGAACTTTTTTCTCTTGTTTATATTTGTCAATGATTTCTTCTTCTCATTAAGAATGTGCCTAGACATATATTCTTCCGACATGTCGTTCATCATCTTCCTCTTCTTAATATTTGCAACGACATATAGGATCGTTTTCGAAACATCACTCATCTTCCTCTTGTTCTTGTTCTTACATGTCAATAATGATTCAGCCTCCAAATTTATTGTCATCTTCTTCTCCTCATCAATATGTTCAGTTATTAATCTTCTTGTTCTTGTTGTTAGTATGCTCCTCGTAGCCTCCATCTTCTTAGTGTTTTTCTTTCAACCTTGTATAAGCGGGTACAGCATCCCTCTGCAACATCCAGGGTATTTATTTTGAATCCGCTAAAAAGATTGTCAATATCTATCTCATTATATATAATTTTTTATTTCGATGTGATTATTTTCTAAAAATAACTATTTAAAAAGTAAAATACATGTAACTATTTGAGTAAAAATTATCTTTATAAAAACTAAATAAAATACATACAAAATCTATAAGGAATCGGTTTCTGGATAGAAAAATCGAGAATCATAAGCTTGAATCTTAATTCCTAAACTTATTCTATATTTGAGACTCTAAAAACTACTAGTATTTAAAAACAACTATTTAGTTTTTAAATAGCTACTAGCTTATAACCCGCACAATGTATATTTTTTTTAATATGATATTGTTTTTAAATTTAATATACACTGAAATTAAATAGAAATGTCCATAATATTTCGGAAAAATAGCAAATTTGGATTTCAAAATATAAAAGGTAAAGTGTTTTAACTGAAAATTTTAATTGGTTAGTTATTAGTGATTATAATATTTATTTTATTTTACTAAATAGAATTGTCCCTAATATTTTTTGAAAAGGAGATGTTTTAATTGGAAAGAATAAAAAATGTAACGTGTTTTGTTGAAAAAGTTAATTGATTTATATACTAATTATGATTAAAATAGTAGTATTAGTAATTATAATATTTTAATTTATTAAATATAATTGTTCGTGATATTTTTGAAAAAAGAAATATTTTAGTTGGTAAAAATAAAGAAGGTAACCTTTTTAGTTGGAAAAGTTAATTGGTTTTGTACTACTTAGGATTAAAATAATAGTCATTAGTAATAAAAAAATAAAAGCGGTGACATATTTAGTTGAAAAATGTAATTGGTTACCTGTGATAGAACGTGAGATGTTTCACGGTGATATTTTTGGAAAAATAAATGTTTAAGTTGGCAAAAGTATAAAAGTTAAAATGTTTAGTTCAAAAAGATAATTAGTGTTTTAGTTGAAGAGGGTAATTAGTTAGTTATTTGGGGAAAAAAAAATTTAGTTAGGAAAAATAGAAATGGTGACATGTTTAATTGAAAATTGTTAATTGGTTAGGTATTAATTATAATATTATTATTTTATAAGACTTTGTCGTGATATTTTTTGAAAAGGAAATATTTTAGTTGAATTTTGGTTTTCGGTTTCCAGTCATTTATTGTAATTATTAAATAATAAAATAATATGTACAATAACAGCTATACAATTGCCTTTTCTAATTAAAAATGATACCTTTTAATTAAAATATATTACCTTATATTTGTTTTATTTTAAATATAATTATATTATGGATCTGGATTTTTATTTATAAGAATATTTTATTTTTGGTAATAGAATTATATTGAGAATAGGATAATAAAAATATTATGAAAATATTTTATTTTAATAAAATTATATTGGGAATTGGATAAGTCTTTTTAATATTACATTATAGATATTGAAAAGACAATTTTCTTAGCTGATTCAAAATTTGGCGGCTCGTGTTAAACTTAAGAACATCAAAATCCAAAAAACGTAAGATGGAGACGAGGAAGAGCATACTTACAACAAGAATATTAAGTAAACATATTGATGAGGAGATGGAGGTGACAATAAATTTGGAAGCTGAATCATCATCAAGAAACAAGAACAGGAGGAAGATGAATGATGTTTCAAAAGCGATCCGACATGTTGTTGCATATATTAAGAAGAGGAAGATGATGAATGATATGTCGGAAAAAGAAGAGATGTCTAAACATTACAAGAAATCATCCAAGAGAAACAGGAACAATGCCATAAGATATGTTGTAAATAGGAACAAGAGGCGGAAGATGCTCAACTGCATGTCAGGGATGCCTAAACATCATAAATTATCGTCAAGTACGAAGAGAAAGAGGGGGAATGATCCAGGGGAGGAAATCCAGTTGAAGAACAAGAGGAATATTTTTGGGAGCCGAAAAACGAAAGAAGAGAAGCATGAGGATGAGGAGCAGCTGAATACTACTACTCCCTTGGTTATAAAAACTGGTGATAGAGTCAATTTATTAGATCTTCTGTTTACGAAAAAAAGGAATTTTCTCATCCGTTACAACCAACAGCGAGTTGAGCCCAAGGATTTGTGTGGAAAGTTTGTTGTTTTATATTTTATGAAACTTAAACCTTATAGGGACAAATTGCGCAAACTGACAAAACACTTGTTAGATATATATAGTAAATTACAGCCCAGAGGTGATTTTGAGATTGTCCTTGTTGCAACTCATGATCATGTTACTCATTATTACGAATCATATTTTACCACTCCTCGTAAATGTTTTCTAGAATTGTTTTCTACGATGCCTTGGCCTGCCATTCCGTTTTCAGATTTAGAATCCAGGAAACGCCTTGAAAGCATATTTGGCAGCTCCGTAATCATTGACCCGAGAGGTGTGGTTTTGCAATGTAAGGCAGACCGTTTGTTTCTCAGGTACGGAGCTGCTGCTCATCCTTTTACCAACGAAAGAATACAATCCATCGATTCTGAAGATAATCTACTCCTAATACAGCAGCCTCTTTCCATCAAAAAACTCCTGGCCTCTCCAGAACGTAATTATCTCATCAACAACAATGGAGACCTGGTATAAATTCTATAGTACCATGTCGTGATATTGACTACATTAGATCTTTGTTTGTTTTGTTTATAGTTCTTTTTATGCACATTCTGATGTGTCTTTTACTATAATCGATTTGTTCCATTACTAATGCTACTTCATTTGGCAGGTACCCCTTGACGGTCTTGATGACAAGGTGGTGGGCTTATATTTTTGTCCATGTCTGGATGAACTACGCACCACAACGACACTTAAGAAGCTTTATCAAGAGTTGTCTGAAAATGCGAAAAAGTTTGAGATTGTTCTTGTATACACGCCTGGCTGGTGTGATCATGAGGATACATGTGGCTGCATGGTTGAAGATTCTTTCTTGAAG